>JAYKKM010000159.1:892500-1017500 GCA_035772405.1 Chrysogorgia sp. JL179-B06 | reverse complement strand
AAAACAGATGGTACTCACTCGCGCTTTCATTGTTATATAAGAGAATGTTAATTTATATATTGAACTGTAGTCATGCAGCGAAGCTTGTATTTTGCTGAGTATATGTCTTAATTATAGCCGTTATAAGTCACGTCGGTCCAGTGAGCTTCTAGTTCTATATAAGCTCAACCAGCTCATGACTTCTCATGACTTCCGGCCTTCCCGAAGTGGAGCCTGGCTGTCAAAACTTGAATCTGATATACAAGATAAAATATATCTTCGGAGCTGAGGCGACAATTTAAATATATACATATATATATACATAAACCATAATTACCTCGTCAAAACGGTGAAAAAGCTCTCAGTCTCCTCTAGGATAAATTTCTCGTTTCCATATTTTGAACAATGGATCGTTGTCGTGTTGCCAATTACCTGTTTGTAAGCAAAATACAGTAAATACCGATGTTTCTTTGCAAACAGACTTAACAGAGAAGGTCGCGTTCGCAATAACCGTTCTGCTTTATAATTAGCGCAAATGCGCAAGGACCATATTTCAAGAAGACATGCGAACCAAGATACATGTGACTGGGATAGATTGCTGGAAAGTTTGTAAATCGCGCGGGCGGGCAAATTGACATTGTGCTCCAATAATTTCCTTTGCGCGGGCAACATTTCGTTTACACGGCAAAAATGTGCGGTTACCTTTAATATTGACTATCCATAGTGTAATACAATTTATAATTTGTTTTTAGGTTTTGGAGTAAAACCACAATAATGTCCTGGGATAGAATAATAAGCGCATTTAGCCTCAATGGCTATAATGCGTTTCATATTGCAGCGCGCGCTGGACATACAGTGTAAACTGAATAAAAAGTATGTATAAAACGCAGAAACAGAGAGTAAAGATGCGTATAATTGTATAGTGCATAGTATAACATTGGGATAACCCTGTACGCATTTCGACTTTCTTTATTGGTCTCTTCATCAGGATAATATCGGGTTGGCAGTTGACGATTTTTTCGTTGGAAGATAAATAATTAATAATGCGCGGAGTAAACAAATGTAACTGCAAGGAAAGAAAAAGTGATTACTTACCAAACGTGTTGTTTGTTCGGGAAGGTCCAACGCGTCGTGCCATGAGTATATGGTTGAATGGCTGTCGTAGTATAAAAAGGTTCGTTCTCGATCTTTGTACTAGCTTGGGCTTTGCGCCTCGCGGTGGGTAACATGCAGTATACACGTGAGTTGCGTCACGTGAGTTGCGTCATTAGTTACCAGATCTAAGTGTGTGTTGGTGGTAAGGGAATTGTCCGTGTGTTTAGGGGATATAGTAAGGGATATAACGGAGGATAAATATCGCGAGTATCATAAGTTTAATATTACGTGTAGAATATGTTATATTTTATATGTACTAGATAATACACGAAGGTTGTTAATAAGTTTGGTGTTGATTAAGTTAAAGGCCAACGGCATGAAATCTGCTCTTTGGACAGGGCTTTCTACGTTGTATGTAGGGTTGCTAAATTCACTACCAAATAGCAAGACTGTAGCGTGTAATAAAGTAGAAATTAAATGGGAAGGGTTTAACAGCAAAAGCTAAATGCCAACGACATGATATTTGCTCTTTGGACAATGCTTATCACGTGATGAATATATTTGCGCTATTATCCGTCGATTGTCAACTGACTATAAATGTAGTGAAGTAACGACTATATTGTAGCGAGGCTGGATTAGCTCTATCCTTTCGCTACAATATATTCATTGATTTTTAGGTTTTGGAGTAGGTAGTGAGAACCACAATGATGTCCTGTATATGTAAATGTAGAAAACTATATGGGCACGTGGATATAGAATAAGCGCATTTAGCCTCTGGCTACAATGTGTATCATATTGCAGCGGGCGCTGGACATGCAGTGTAAACTGAATAAAAAGTATGAAAAAAACACAGAAACCGAAATTAAAGATGAGTATAATTGTGTAGAAACAACTGACTAAAATGGCTAAAATGGGCTTTGTGCTCAAACTAACCAAAATATATGTTATTTAAAGGTGTGTTATTTAAAAGGTGTGTTGTTCAAAAGATGTGTTGTTCAAAAGATGTGTTGTTCAAAAGATGTGTTGTTCAAAAGATGTGTTGTTCAAAAGGTGTGTTGTTCAAAAGATGTGTTGTTCAAAACTAAAGATGTGTTGTTCAAAAGATGTGTTATTCAAAAGGTGTGTTGTTCACAAAAGATGTGTTGTTTAAAAGGTGTGTTGTTCACAAAAGGTGTGTTATTTGAAAGGTGTGTTATCTGAAATGGTGTGTTACGCTTGGAAAGGTGTGTTAAATTAACACACCTTGCATAAAAGGTGTGTTAATTTAAAAATTAGAAAAATGCATGATATTGTAAGGTGTGTTGTGTAACACAACATGTGTTATGTAACACACCTTGGTGTGTTGTCTAACACACTGTGGTGTGTTATGTAACACACCATGGTGTGTTGTATAGCACACCTTGGTGTGTTATTGAAAGTTATTTTCAAATGGTGTGTTACTATAACACATCCTGCGTGTTATGTAACACACCATTAGCACACCTTGTTTTAAGAGTGTAGTTTTCAACCCAAATGATAGTAAAATTTGCGAAAACAACTACAATTCACAGGCCGAAATAAACAACGACAGCTTAAAACCTTAGATGATTAATAAAAAAATAAATACGTTATTTACCGTTCTGATCGGTCCGTACTGAAAAAATATTTTCCCTCGGTCTCAAAAACGTCCCCTCGGCCTAAGGTCGTTTTTCAGATCTCGGGAAAATATTTTCTCAGTACGGACCTCCGAGACGGTAAATAACATATATGTATGATAATGGTGGACCGGTAATGACGGAAACTAATGTAAAATGTGGTACAGGTACTTGCCTGGATCCCTTTATCATCTTTAAGGAAAGGGTACTGTTGAATAAGTTGCCAAACCCTGGTGCTGTTTACCAGCACATTGGACCTCCTTATGGAAAAGGTGTTGTCCATTAGCGTTTGGACTTTCAAAAGGTCGGGATCGGAGAACCTTTCCTATGGAGTTCCACGAGCTCCCTTCTCTGTGTTTCCAACGTGTCTTCTGTCTCCCCGTCTGGAATTGCTGGGACAACTATACTTGTTCCTTTCTTTTTCCTCCCTGGTTTCCCTTTGGGGGTATCATCGCCATCCTTTCGGGCTGTCTTCTTCTCATTGCGAGATACTAGTCTTCGAATGTTCAACAGTCTCTCCCCAATTTTCTTTGCCAAGTGTTGCTGTAAAAGCAAGGGATTGCATTTTTTTCTAGTTCCTATACTATAGGTTCCTATACACATGAACAGAAAATTAAGTTTTTTATTCACAGGGATTTTTTTAGTTTAATTTTTTTGCTTTACTGCCGAGTTTACTCAAGAGTTCACAAGGTTTTAGATAAGAAAACCAACATATCGACCTTGTGTGGTTTTAGTCGCGACCGTTTGGCGGTATTAATTAAACTATGGCCAAGCAGTGCGTGATCGAGGTGGTTAGTTTCTGCCACTGTTTTCCTCCGCTATCATATTTTTGTATTTTGGAAAATGCCCGGGAAATGGACGATTGCCGAGATCTTGTGCCTTCGCAGGATGATGATCGCGGATATGCCATTACCGTTGAATATTGGAAGTATTTCCTCCGGCAGCAGAAACATTTTTGAGACAAAGCTTGCACGTCGGCTTGGCGTTGTCATCCGCTTTGAATCCACAATATTGCATCATCACTAGCATTTGTTGTAGTCACGCTTGCGGTGATAATTTGCGGAAGGTTTTATTGTCTTTATATCTATTCTGATATGAAATTTATATAGTCTGCGAATGAATTTGACACCGTGGATACGCGTCAAGTGATAATATGTCATCACAATATATATGTCAGCATTGCTCTAAAATTATTGCGCTTTTCCGCATAATGAAAACCGGTTTTCCGGTTGTTGAAAAAAAACCGGTTTAATTTATAAAACCGAAAAAAAAACGGAAAACCGCCAAAGCTTAATAAATTCACCTAAAAGCTAAGCACTCAATTGCATCAAAATTGAAAGGAAAATAGCCACTGTATTAGCTGTTGTTACATTTTCACCCCAAATTCACAGTCAGGAATTCCTGTTGATAAATATCGGTAACCACCGATAAATTGGCTGATCAGCCCATAAATCACATTGGAGTTTATAAATAAATAAATATTTTATTGATCCATCTTTGGTTAAAAATACAATGGATTTACAATTTGATAAGGTTATAAAGTTTTCGAATAGATAATTTAAAAGAATGTTATTAAAAAAAAAAAAAAATAACTAAGAAGACGGAAGTAATGGTTATAAAAGTTCACAAGCACGAGCAAGAAAGGAACGTTTATGTCTTTCGGTTCCCGAAAATATAGAAATCCGTCCGTTGCGTTATATTCATGGTGATTAGGCTCAGGAAGTAGACTGCGACAAGGATGACTCAGGTCATTCATTAATTTTTCAGCTTCGCGTTTGGTACTGGCCACTCTCCTGGCGCTTAAATCAGGAAGAATATCCCCATCCAAACCAAGAATCCGCAGACTTCTTTTCTGTATCCTCGCAATTTCGTTATCAAGGAAGCTTGGAAGGCCTCCCCAAACAGGAGAAGCATACTCTACAATAGGTCTAATTTTTGACAAGAATAAAGTAAGACCAACCTCACAAGGTAAATGGGATTTTCTACATTCTCTTAAAAGAAAGAGCAAACGATTAGCTTTTCGTGTAATCACTTCAGTGTGAGTGTTCCATTTAAGATTGTTTTGGAACCACACCCCGAGTAACTTGAAGGCGTCAACTCTTTCGACAACTTCATCGTTGATAACGCCTCCATCAACATCTTCCAAGCTCTGACTGCCCTGTTATACTTCTTCCCCGATAAGACACCATCGATTGAACCTGTTGCTACCAGGCCAGAATTTATCAATATGTCCTGCAATAGAAAATATTGTCTGAGTATGCATTACAAATATTCGTACTGGTGAGATTGGGGATGCAACACACGTTTTTGTAAATAGACTTAACCCGAAGAAATGTTATGAGCGGTTCTTGCTCCGAAGATGAAGGGCAAACTGATGCAATTAACGTTCCTGATTTTAAGCAAGAACCACTCATGCTCATTACTAACAGTCGGTTATAATCTTTACTTAAGGCTACTGTAAAATAATATTTCTATTTTACATTTTCACAAGTTGTATACTGTACCTCTAATCCAGAATCTTTGAACCTCTTTCCAATGCAGCTACAATAGGACATGATTGTGTGGAATTCCCCAAGGCGCACAACACACCTCTTGCTATACGCTTCATTTTTCCATCGAACTTGCTGTAATTTTGCATAAACAGCCTCATCAGCAACAAGAAGTACTTGTTGCAATTGCAGCTCATCAGCGATTTGAACACTTTGGCGTAGGATCTCATTTATTGTGCACATCTCTGTTATAGGTTTGTCGATAATTGGCAAGTAGCTTATTCTTGACATTGTTGGAACATCGTTGTGCAATAGAGTATTAAAACCTGTCCAGCCCGGTAAACAGATAAACAATTCTTTAGCCTGGATCTTACATAGAGCGTAGATAAAGTCTAGCCTTCGTGGAATTACTTGAATATGGGAATGTTCCTTTACATCAGTGGAGACAAATTCTGATAAATGGGAAAGTTTCATGACTTCTTACTTCCCAAATGAAAGTAAGGCAACTCTTCCTCTTCTAAACTCAAAGTTCTAATTCTTTTACTGACCAGCTCCTTGGGTTTTGTGGTGTTTGGTTGGGTTCCCTGTCTTTGGATTGCTATACCAGCAGCAATGTGGGTTTGGCCCTTTCCACTCTTCGTTTCTTCACTGTAGTCCTGGTTGTCAAAAACGAGAACTGTCGGCTCACTCTTTACCATATCTCTCGGAAGAAGCGAATGTTCATCTGATTGTAAGGTTGCTAGTGCTGTTTCATGCCGTATTACAGTGTCATAGGAAGCACAGTGACCGAATGCGTTTAAAATGCTTATCATTTCTGCAGATCCTGTGACTTGTCTTGTCAGCATTCCAAGTGATAACGACTTTGGTGTTTGCTTGTTTCCTTTTGCGGAAATGTACACTAAGTCCTGTGCTATTGAATCCACTTTACGAGCATCTTTGTCTGCAATTGAGTCCCTCAATGACTCTAAAGATGGTACATCAGAGAGACCAAGGCACCAGCAAAGGAAGTTAAACAGTTGCGTTGGAACTGCTTGTAAAATCGCCTCTTCATTGAAATCATCAGCAGTTGGGGGGCCATTGACACTGAAGTGAGGGAACATCTTTTATAGTGTTCCTTAAGACCAAAGCAGCTCGGAACAAGTCCACTGAATCACTTTCTTGGGTTGGTTTAACTGGTACGTCCTCCTCTACCACATCAATAAACTGTTCAGCGAATGTACCAGCTGAAAGGTCTTCAGCAAAGACAATTTCACTTCTGTTTCGTCTTGTCGGAGCATGGAACACTAGCTGTGGATGACTTTTCTGCAACCGTCTCTTTAGTTTGCTTGCCCTGTACTCTGAACCTTCCAGATTTTCTTCATACTTAATAATGTACTTTCGAAACATTTCCACCAATTTGTTCATAAATACAAGTTCCTTGTTCTTGCACATCCGATCATCAATGATTTCCTTACAGAAGACTTTATATGCAATAGCATGAACTGAATCAACAGGAGCATCGATACTGTCGTTCGACAAAAAACGAGTATAGTTCTTGTAACAAGTCTTGTGGTAGCATACTTCAATTGCTACACAATCTTTATCTCTAATATGGACAAGAATATCTTCATCTTTCTTTTGTTCTACTGCCTCACGTAGTTGACCACAACCGATTGTTTCACACTGGGTTAAATATTGTACCGTCCTTTTTCTTGAATTCTGGTGAAAATTAATGGTAAAATGATATTATTTTTTTCCAATAGTATAATGCCCCCAGGTAGGGCATTTGACAAAGTGTCAGTAAAAAAGATCAAATCCCTCTGGGTTTGCCCACTGCCGGGGTGTATAATAAAAAAAGTGAACCTTTAGAGAGCATAACCTTTAGAAATGTCGCTTCGTCTCACTCATAATATGCATACAAATAAAAATTATAATCTCAAATTATAATCTTGTGTATACATGTTTTATTATTTACCCTGTATTGTATACATAATAGTAGCTTACCTGGTCATTGTAGTATAATTCTTTCGTTTTGCATATTATACATATCCGTGGGAGTATTCCAGTACTTTTCGTTTTAACATTTGCACTGGTTGATTTCTCGGTTGAGCTTCGACGTGATTTTCTTGGTGGTTCGTTTGTTTTCTCCGAAGTTTTCTCTTTGCTTCCCACCCGCTTCTCCGCCATTTCGATTACTCTTTTATTTGTCAGTTTCTGATAGCATTTACGATGGTAAAATAGGTCGGAACGTACTGCTGCTTCATCGCAAAACTGCTTGCCTTCATTTTCGTTCATGTATTCAAAACTTTGTTCGCTTACTTCTCTGGCTTCGCTATCCAAAACAATCCATCGTGACCTACACTCAACAATCTTACATAATGACGTTCCCGTTGCCGTAATTAAAATCTCGTCATCCTTTGAAATCGCGCTAAAATGAATAAAACATTGGCTCTCTTTGTCTCGTTCCTTGTCGGCCATGACAGCTCTATGTTTTGTGACCTTGTAATTTGACCTTGGCGAGATACAAAGTTGACCAATAGCATGCCAGAAACTCTAATATCGTGATTCGTGAAACACGCGTGGAATTACACGCAATTGCAAAAATACGATAAACAATTGTGAAAATACTGCAACTTTGAGCCCATTTTGATTGAAAACTGCATGCTGAATCTAGTACAACATTTTGAAATCGAGTTATATGGACACAAAAGCGTTATTTAGAATGGTTAAATTGTAGTCTCCGTTGAGGTGCAACGAAAAGTCATAAATCTGGCGAGTGGCTGATGGCCTAGTTGGACAGTTGGAATTAGAAAACCCGCTCACTTGTCTTATAGAACAAAGGATTTTTAATGCATTGATTTCTGTAATCAGGCATTGTAACGCAGCAACATACGCAAGCGCAGTTGCCTGCCTGCCTGCCTGCCTGCCTGCCTGCCTGCCTGCCTGTCTGTCTGTCTGTCTGTCTGTCTGTCTGTCTGTCTGTCTGTCTGTCTGTCTGTCTGTCTGTCTGTCTGTCTGTCTGTCTGTCTGTCTGTCTGTCTGTCTGTCTGTCTGTCTGTCTGTCTGTCTGTCTGTCTGTCTGTCTGTCTGTCTGTCTGTCTGTCTGTCTGTCTGTCTGTCTGTCTGTCTGTCTGTCTGTCTGTCTGTCTGTCTGTCTGTCTGTCTGTCTGTCTGTCTGTCTGTCTGTCTGTCTGTCTGTCTGTCTGTCTATCTATCTATCTATCTATATCTATCTATCTATCTATCTATCTATCTATCTATCTATCTATCTATCTATCTATCTATCTATCTATCTATCTATCTATCTATCTATCTATCTATCTATCTATCTATCTATCTATCTATCTATCTATCTATCTATCTATCTATCTATCTATCTATCTATCTATCTATCTATCTATCTATATCTATCTATCTATCTATCTATCTATCTATTGTAAATTATACACGGCTTTTAGGAAGAACAAATTGTAAATAATTATTATTTATTCCATTTGATAAAACCACCGTGTTTAAATAAAGATTTCAATCAACCAACCAACCAACCAACCAACCAACCAACCAACCAACCAACCAACCAACCAACCAACCAACCAACCAACCAACCAACCAACCAACCTACCTACCTACCTACCTACCTACCTACCTACCTACCTACCTACCTACCTACCTACCTACCTACCTACCTACCTACCTACCTACCTACCTACCTACCTACCTTACTTCCTACCTACCTACCTGTCTACCTATCTACCTATCTACCTATCTACCTATCTACCTATCTACCTATCTATCTATCTATCTATCTATCTATCTATCTATCTATCTATCTATCTATCTATCTATCTATCTATCTATCTATCTATCTATCTATCTATCTATCTATCTATCTATCTATCTATCTATCTATCTATCTATCTATTTATCTATCTATCTATCTATCTATCTATCTATCTATCTATCTATCTATCTATCTATCTATCTATCTATCTATCTATCTATCTATCTATCTATCTATCTATCTATATTATATATAGAAATAGAGAACGGTTGGTGTACTGCTAAATCGGATGTAAATGTATGATATATATCTGATAATAAACTAACGTTTCGAGCGACGGCCTTCGCTCGAAACGTTAGTTTATCACGCTTCTGATTCTGACTATGTCGCTTCTGTCACTATTTAAAACCAGCCTTTACGACACACATGCCCCAGTAAACTGCAATATTGCTAAATACTAAAACATTAAACACAGACAGATACCTTTCTCTTTTTCAGTCTCACAATCCTCCAAAGTGAGCAGTGTTTGCACTTCACTCGACTTGCTTCCTTTCAAAACACTTAACACAGCTGGTTTTTTTATTCTCCATGTTTCTCTTATTTCTTTAGCGACATTTTTCCTCTCCAAGATCCTGTCAAACTCTGCTTTCATCTAAATAGGATGACAATGAATTGAAATAACTATCAGATAATTTATGAAATTGACTATTTATTTTTTTATTAATCGTCAGCGGGCAGTATCCTAGGCTTTTCTGGTTTTTGATTGCTTGTGTGAGCGGGCGGTAATTTATGGTATCTTGGACCACGGTCCAAAACGATATTTTTTTACATTTAAACTTATTGTGGCATTTAAACTATTTAATTCTCAAAACTATATTTCGCTTGTCAACGGATAAAATGGGTTCAGATGAAAGCTATGACGATGAAAGTAATTAGTTTTCAACCCAAATGATAGTAAAATTTGCGAAAACAACTACAATTCACAGGCCGAAATAAACAACGACAGCTTAAAACCTTAGATGATTAATAAAAAAATAAATACGTTATTTACCGTTCTGATCGGTCCGTACTGAAAAAATATTTTCCCTCGGTCTCAAAAACGTCCCCTCGGCCTAAGGTCGTTTTTCAGATCTCGGGAAAATATTTTCTCAGTACGGACCTCCGAGACGGTAAATAACATATATGTATGATAATGGTGGACCGGTAATGACGGAAACTAATGTAAAATGTGGTACAGGTACTTGCCTGGATCCCTTTATCATCTTTAAGGAAAGGGTACTGTTGAATAAGTTGCCAAACCCTGGTGCTGTTTACCAGCACATTGGACCTCCTTATGGAAAAGGTGTTGTCCATTAGCGTTTGGACTTTCAAAAGGTCGGGATCGGAGAACCTTTCCTATGGAGTTCCACGAGCTCCCTTCTCTGTGTTTCCAACGTGTCTTCTGTCTCCCCGTCTGGAATTGCTGGGACAACTATACTTGTTCCTTTCTTTTTCCTCCCTGGTTTCCCTTTGGGGGTATCATCGCCATCCTTTCGGGCTGTCTTCTTCTCATTGCGAGATACTAGTCTTCGAATGTTCAACAGTCTCTCCCCAATTTTCTTTGCCAAGTGTTGCTGTAAAAGCAAGGGATTGCATTTTTTTTCTAGTTCCTATACTATAGGTTCCTATACACATGAACAGAAAATTAAGTTTTTTATTCACAGGGATTTTTTTAGTTTAATTTTTTTGCTTTACTGCCGAGTTTACTCAAGAGTTCACAAGGTTTTAGATAAGAAAACCAACATATCGACCTTGTGTGGTTTTAGTCGCGACCGTTTGGCGGTATTAATTAAACTATGGCCAAGCAGTGCGTGATCGAGGTGGTTAGTTTCTGCCACTGTTTTCCTCCGCTATCATATTTTTGTATTTTGGAAAATGCCCGGGAAATGGACGATTGCCGAGATCTTGTGCCTTCGCAGGATGATGATCACGGATATGCCATTACCGTTGAATATTGGAAGTATTTCCTCCGGCAGCAGAAACATTTTTGAGACAAAGCTTGCACGTCGGCTTGGCGTTGTCATCCGCTTTGAATCCACAATATTGCATCATCACTAGCATTTGTTGTAGTCACGCTTGCGGTGATAATTTGCGGAAGGTTTTATTGTCTTTATATCTATTCTGATATGAAATTTATATAGTCTGCGAATGAATTTGACACCGTGGATACGCGTCAAGTGATAATATGTCATCACAATATATATGTCAGCATTGCTCTAAAATTATTGCGCTTTTCCGCATAATGAAAACCGGTTTTCCGGTTGTTGAAAAAAAACCGGTTTAATTTATAAAACCGAAAAAAAAACGGAAAACCGCCAAAGCTTAATAAATTCACCTAAAAGCTAAGCACTCAATTGCATCAAAATTGAAAGGAAAATAGCCACTGTATTAGCTGTTGTTACATTTTCACCCCAAATTCACAGTCAGGAATTCCTGTTGATAAATATCGGTAACCACCGATAAATTGGCTGATCAGCCCATAAATCACATTGGAGTTTATAAATAAATAAATATTTTATTGATCCATCTTTGGTTAAAAATACAATGGATTTACAATTTGATAAGGTTATAAAGTTTTCGAATAGATAATTTAAAAGAATGTTATTAAAAAAAAAAAAAAAATAACTAAGAAGACGGAAGTAATGGTTATAAAAGTTCACAAGCACGAGCAAGAAAGGAACGTTTATGTCTTTCGGTTCCCGAAAATATAGAAATCCGTCCGTTGCGTTATATTCATGGTGATTAGGCTCAGGAAGTAGACTGCGACAAGGATGACTCAGGTCATTCATTAATTTTTCAGCTTCGCGTTTGGTACTGGCCACTCTCCTGGCGCTTAAATCAGGAAGAATATCCCCATCCAAACCAAGAATCCGCAGACTTCTTTTCTGTATCCTCGCAATTTCGTTATCAAGGAAGCTTGGAAGGCCTCCCCAAACAGGAGAAGCATACTCTACAATAGGTCTAATTTTTGACAAGAATAAAGTAAGACCAACCTCACAAGGTAAATGGGATTTTCTACATTCTCTTAAAAGAAAGAGCAAACGATTAGCTTTTCGTGTAATCACTTCAGTGTGAGTGTTCCATTTAAGATTGTTTTGGAACCACACCCCGAGTAACTTGAAGGCGTCAACTCTTTCGACAACTTCATCGTTGATTAAAACAGGCGGTGGTTCTAGTATTGAGTCGGTAAAACATATCCACATGTCTTTAGTTTTCCTAACATTGATAACCATTTTATTTAACGCGGCCCAGGTCAGGATAGCATCAACAGCGTCTTGAATGTAATTAGTGTCGACAGCTCCAACTGCTTGATCTATTGTGCAGTCATCTGCGTATTTACAGGTATTTATGTTCATGGGATTTGGGATGGCGTCCTCTAAGTCATCGATGCGTACATTGAAAAGCATAGGCGAAATCACCGAGCCCTGAGGAACACCAGCAGGGCACATAGTACTAGTTGATAGATGATTAAATAATTTAACTTGCTGAGTCCTCCCAGAAAGGAAGCTTTGAATCCATGTCCAAAAAGGCTTTGAAACTTTCATAAGGGCAAGTTTGTGGAGAAGGATTTTGTGGTCTACTAAGTCAAACGCTTTTCGAAAATCGATGAATACAGCATGAATACCTTTCTTTCCAGATTTCGAGTTGTCCGTCGCATTAAACCATTTCTGAGAGGTTGAGATTAGCGCAGAGACAGTAGAGCGCTGATGTGGAGGAACGCGTGTTGGTTATCTTTTAATTTTAGATCTTCAATATTTAACCGCAACTGGATCTTTTCCAGGACCTTGGCCAGTTGAGGAAGAACGGAGATTTGACGAAAGTCATTTTCGATGTCGATGGGCGGGTGGACTTTTGCGATTGGAGTGATCAAAGCATGTTTATAACCTGTAGGGTATTTACATTGGATTATACTACAAACCACAATGTTATGTACCACGGGTGCAAGATCTTCGCAATAGTTTTTAAGAAGCCAAGCTGGAATGCCGTCTACTCCAGTCGCTTTTTTGGTCTTAAGCTGCTTAAGGGCCATTTTAACTTGTCCAATAGATGGTAAAGGAGCAATTACATCCTTAAGTAGATGTTGAATATCGTTTAATTGTAATTGCTGCGCGATGTCAGTATCGAGGTTCTTCCAAGGTTTAATAAAGGCTGCTTGTAATTTCTCTGCTAAGTCGGAAAGATTGCCATTATAGGAGTGCTTGTCAAAGAGGCAGATGTAACGTTGGCGCCAGCAAGTGCGGTAACAGACTTAAACCACTTCTCGGGATTCGAATTACGATAATTTTTAGCTGTGTTTTGGTAATAGACAGCTTTGGCTTTTGACACTAAGGAGGAGACGGAAAGACGTAGACGTTCGTAGGTAGGTTGATCACCACGGCAGAAGGCGCGTTGTCTGGCCTTAAGTTGACTTTTTATGTAACAGGTCATCCAAGGTTTGTCAGAAGGGTGAAATCTTACCGTTCTTTCTGGCATTGCTGAGTTCAGCATGTCCAACACGAGATCATTGAACACAACGACTTTTTCGTCAACATCCTGTGCCGAAAAAAACCGCGCTCCAGTCTTCTAGTAGCATTTTCATTCCAAGAGCGATCCAGTTTCCAGGTTTCATTTCTCTGACTGTTTTTGGAATTGGAGATACCTTTAACCTTATTTTAGGTTTGAGTAGGATGCTCTGATGGTCAGAGCGGCCGATTGGAGGTAGGTGACAGACCAGTTCATACAGGTTGGACATGTTTGTGATGATCTGATCAAGGGTACTGTTACCTCTAGTTGGTGCAGCTACTAGTTTCCGTAGACTAAAGCGGCTACACAAACGGGATAAGTTCAATTTATTAGTCTCCAGCGATTAAGATACCAGCAGATGGACGTTCACGAAGGAGGTCATCCAAACCGTCGGACAAGTATTCGATAATATCATTATCTCGATCACGTAGTTGGCCAGGTGGGTAGCAAACGATAACCACAATAATCACACTAAATGGTCTTGGGGTTCTAGGGGGCTTCAATACGAGCCATAACACTTCGTTGCCCTCTACTTCAAGATTCAACAATCGTTCCACAGGGATACACGAGTTTACGTATGCGAGCACACCACCTCCGGGGGTCGTCCTGTCTAAACGAAATAAATTGTAGTCCCTGATATTGACAAGCGAATCTGGCACGCTCGTAGACAACCACGACTCGGTTATCATAACAACAGTTGGGTCATTAACAGAAAGAACACCAAAAAGTTCGTCTACTTTATTGGTAATATGGCAAACGTTAGATAGGAAAAACGAAGGAGTTGAAATACACGGTTTGATTGAAATGTTATCATGACGAACGTTTAACGTTTTAATGTTAACAAGGTTCGATGAGCAAGCTCCACGACTTCGATTAGATAACGTTACTTGTCGATTTGTCACTCTAACTGGGATTATTGCAGATGAGTGGTTACTATTCCGGTTAATAATTGCAGGTTTTCGTTGTTTTAAAAACGGGTTGCTGTGGATACTAGGAATTTGCCTTGGCCGTGTATCGAACCCTTTGTCACTTGTCGGACGAAATCTAGATACTTCCTCCATTCGGGACTTTGCTTCCGCTCGCAACGTGGTGGATGATTTGTCGGGCGTCCTCGAAAATGGGGGTTTTCCCTATGGCATCTGAAATTCTGTTGTTTGGCTCCGACTGTGTAAATCGTAGAGACACGGTCATCATTGGGCGGACCTTGATGGTTGGTCATCTTATAAATCGTGGACTGATCTCGAGGAGAAGCTTGCCTCTTCCAATGTTCTTTGTTGGGCAGCGGCTCAGTGAACTGTTGTCTCTTTCGTCGATTTTGGATATGGCGGCTTCGTTGTTTGTTCCTATAGTCAGTTATTTGCATTTCGGCTGAGTTCGGTTGACGTTCTTGCTCCTCCCCTGGGATTTCGTCAACAGCAATGGTAATTTTGTCTATAGAGACACGACTATCGTTGGGCGAACTTTGTTGGTTGGTCGTCTTGCAGATGGTGAACTGCTCTCCAGGAGAAGCTTGCCTCTTCCAATATTCTTTGTTGGACAGCGGCTGGGTGAGCTGTTGTCTCCTTCGTCGGTTTTCGATATGGCGGCGTCGTTGTTTGTTCCTATAGTCAGTTATTTGCATTTCGACCAAGTTCAGTTGACATTCTTGATCTTCCCCTGGGATTTCGTCTACAACAATGATATTTGTGCCACTTTCCTTGACGCTCTCGCATTTTCGGCTTTGATTCATTGGTTTGATTTTTATATTGTTAGAAGATGTACCATCCTCTATATAAAAATCTAATTTTGTTTGCAACTCTTTTACCTGAGCTTCAAGAGACCTTTCTTCGTTAGGGGTATTTGCAAAACCAATTTCTCTCGAAGAGGTGGACTCAATAACGATTTCGTCGGGCTTTGGATTCATTTGGTTAGGTGTTTGAGTGCTAGTTTCGGACTTAGGCGATGCGTGGTATTTATTCATCAATACGCGTAGGATCTCAAGATCTAGTTTTACTTCTGCCATCTCCACAGACAACCTTCTACATTCGGTACATTCGCTTGCTTTCGCCACACATTCATTCTGCGATGTTTGTGTTGCGACGGATTTATTAGATATCGAACTCTCATCTCCTAATAATACGACTTCGGGTATGAGCAACTGATCAGTAAGCATTACTGTGCTATACGATTTAGCCAGATTATATACATATTCCTTCCAGTTGGCTCCTACCTTTCCCTGGAAAAGGAGTGTCTTTCTATCAGTGTACCACGTAATTGTTAACTCCTTACTTCGGTACGATTTGGCCTTTCCACCAGGGGAGTTCCATTAAACCCATAACAGGTCATCCAAGGTTTGTCAGAAGGGTGAAATCTTACCGTTCTTTCTGGCATTGCTGAATTCAGCATGTCCAACACGAGATCATTGAACACAACGACTTTTTCGTCAACATCCTGTGCCGAAAAAACCGCGCTCCAGTCTTCTAGTAGCATTTTCATTCCAAGAGCGATCCAGTTTCCAGGTTTCATTTCTCTGACTGTTTTTGGAATTGGAGATACCTTTAACCTTATTTTAGGTTTGAGTAGGATGCTCTGATGGTCAGAGCGGCCGATTGGAGGTAGGTGACAGACCGGTTCATACAGGTTGGACATGTTTGTGATGATCTGATCAAGGGTACTGTTACCTCTAGTTGGTGCAGCTACTAGTTTCCGTAGACTAAAGCGGCTACACAAACGGGATAAGTTCAATTTATTAGTCTCCAGCGATTAAGATACCAGCAGATGGACGTTCACGAAGGAGGTCATCCAAACCGTCGGACAAGTATTCGATAATATCATTATCTCGATCACGTAGTTGGCCAGGTGGGTAGTAAACGATAACCACAATAATCACACTAAAGGGTCTTGGGGTTCTAGGGGGCTTCAGTACGAGCCATAACACTTCGTTGCCCTCTACTTCAAGATTCAACAATCGTTCCACAGGGATACACGAGTTTACGTATGCGAGCACACCACCTCCGGGGGTCTTCCTGTCTAAACGAAATAAATTGTAGTCCCTGATGTTGACAAGCGAATCTGGCTCGTAGACAACCACGACTCGGTTATCATAACAACATTTGGGTCATTAACAGAAAGAACACCAAAAAGTTCGTCTACTTTATTGGTAATATGGCAAACGTTAGATAGGAAGAACGAAGGAGTTGAAATACACGGTTTGATTGAAATGTTATCATGACGAACGTTTAACGTTTTAATGTTAACAAGGTTCGATGAGCAAGCTCCACGACTTCGATTAGATAACGTTACATGTCGATTTGTCACTCTAACTGGGATTATTGCAGATGAGTGGTTACTATTCCGGTTAATAATTGCAGGTTTTCGTTGTTTTAAAAACGAGTTGCTGTGGATACTAGGAATTTGCTTTGGCCGTTTATCGAACCCTTTGTCACTTGTCGGACGAAATCTAGATACTTCCTCCATTCGGGACTTTGCTTCCGCTCGCAACGTGGTGGATGATTTGTCGGGCGTCCTCGAAAATGGGGGTTTTCCCTATGGCATCTGAAATTCTGTTGTTTGGCTCCGACTGTGTAAATCGTAGAGACACGGTCATCATTGGGCGGACCTTGATGGTTGGTCATCTTATAAATCGTGGACTGATCTCGAGGAGAAGCTTGCCTCTTCCAATGTTCTTTGTTGGGCAGCGGCTCGGTGAACTGTTGTCTCTTTCGTCGGTTTTGGATATGGCGGCTTCGTTGTTTGTTCCTATAGTCAGTTATTTGCATTTCGGCTGAGTTCGGTTGACGTTCTTGCTCCTCCCCTGGGATTTCGTCAACAACAATGGTAATTTTGTCTATAGAGACACGACTATCGTTGGGCGAACTTTGTTGGTTGGTCGTCTTGCAGATGGTGAACTGCTCTCGAGGAGAAGCTTGCCTCTTCCAATATTCTTTGTTGGACAGCGGCTGGGTGAGCTGTTGTCTACTTCGTCGGTTTTCGATATGGCGGCGTCGTTGTTTGTTCCTATAGTCAGTTATTTGCATTTCGACCAAGTTCAGTTGACATTCTTGATCCTCCCCTGGGATTTCGTCTACAACAATGATATTTGTGCCACTTTCCTTGACGCTCTCGCATTTTCGACTTTGATTCATTGGTTTGATTTTTATATTGTTAGAAGATATACCATCCTCTATATAAAAATCTAATTTTGTTTGCAACTCTTTTACCTGAGCTTCAAGAGACCTTTCTTCGTTAGGGGGATTTGCAAAACCAGTTTCTCTCGAAGAGGTGGACTCGATAACGATTTCGTCGGGCTTTGGATTCATTTGGTTAGGTGTTTGAGTGCTAGTTTCGGACTTAGGCGATGCGTGATATTTATTCATCAATACGCGTAGGATCTCAAGATCTAGTTTTACTTCGGCCATCTCCACAGACAACCTTCTACATTCGGTACATTCGCTTGCTTTCGCCACACATTCATTCTGCGATGTTTGTGTTGCGACGGATTTATTAGATATCGAACTCTCATCTCCTAATAATACGACTTCGGGTATGAGCAACTGATCAGTAAGCATTACTGTGCTATACGATTTAGCCAGATTATATACATATTCCTTCCAGTTGGCTCCTACCTTTCCCTGGAAAAGGAGTGTCTTTCTATCAGTGTACCACGTAATTGTTAACTCCTTGCTTCGGTACGATTTGACCTTTCCACCAGGGGATTTCCATTTGCCAGTCTCGTCCAACAAATCAGCAACAAAAGCTTGTAGATTATCAAAGCTTCCTAGCCACTTTACTTTGCCGTCCTTGCTATATTCTAGTTTATTAGCGTACTTCTCTTTAAGTCGCGCTTCTAATTGTCCATTATCTTCGATTGTATTTAAGTCAGGATAAGAAATATTATTACTTAAGCACCTAGCGATGCGTACTCCGTCCATTATCGGACCGGTAAATCTGATTTTTCCCGATCGGCTCATCCCTACACAGTATAAGGAAGTTGTTAAACTTACATGCCCTGTTCCATGGGATCCCTTCAGAAAAGGATATTTCTGGACAAGCAAACGATCCACATGGTCACGCTCTAGTTTATTAGGACTGGCTGTCTTTGACGATATAATTGAACAAAGCTGCCTCACCAACGAATTCCTTTCAGGTGGGTCGAGGTTTCCTTTTGAAAGGCCTCTTCCAACAACAGGTTCCCACTATAATAACATTAATGTAAGTTACAAATTGAAGTTATCTGCTACTATCGTGGCAATATACATACATGTAAGTGTTCATAAATTATTGTAGCGATTCATTTCCTACCATTTAGCAAATTATTTTATAGTTTTTTGAACAAGTTACAATTAACAATGGCTTTGAATTTGATTGGGTAAGCAAAAAAAAAGAACCAATGATATCCAAAAGACTTTGGTGAACAGGAAGTTGTTAAAGGATCTGAAAATTTTGATAGTAAATTTGATAGTTACCACAGTCCACAGATTTCAACCCCTGTAAGTCATTTAAGAAACAAACAAAAACAACAGACGTTTTACGGCCGTTTTCCCCGCTTACGCAGGGGTTGGCCGATGGTTCCCCACGACAGTTTCCTCCACTTTCCTCGATCATTAGCGTCTTCCCTCTTCAGCCCACTCTCTCTCATATCCCTCTCCACTACCTGGCTCCATGTCATCCTTGGCTTTCCTCTTCCTCTTGCACCATCAACCTCAAGCGACATACAACTCTTCACCCAGTCACCATCATCTTTCCGCAGCACATGTCCCAGCCACCTTAATCGGCTCCTCTTTACCTCATTTAAGAAAGTCATTTAAAAAGTACCTACCCTTGATGGGATACGGAAGTCGTTTAACCAATTGAATGACTGATCAGTCACTGTTTTGGCAAGCTAAAAACACAGTAAATTAAATGATTATTGAGCTGGGCCCACTGGGCTCAATTTATAATCGATTAATCATCCTCAACAATCGATTAATAATCGATTAATCGTTTGGTGCTCCGTATGTGTCGGTCTGTATGTATCTGCTGCAGATGGAGTATGAATAAATGTATGGGACAAGTGATGTAAATAAATATGATCGTCCTTATGGTATTTAGGTTGTGTTTTGTGATGTGTTTATTACACATGTTCATTTTACAAATAACAATGAAATAAAAGTTATTGATCAGAAACTTACTGGTATTGGTGAATCGGTGGACACACTTTTACGTTTTCTTGGGCTACTTCGTGGTGACACACCAAATGCTAAACTCTTCTTGGATAACGGTAGTTTTATTGGTGATTCAGACTCAGGGACAATACTTGGGCTTCCAAGATTACAAATGTCACTTGTATCAAATAAATCTTGTGTAAAGCTTGCCGGGGTATAGAGTCCTTTGAGCTTCTTAGTGGCTGTGCAGTTTGCTGTGCTGGGGTTACTGTCAGAGTTGGGGTTACATTCTGCGTTGAATGGCACCTGATACCATTGATATCAAAAGTCTAAATTTGAAAAATAACTGGTGATAAACCTTCCAAGCTTTCAAACAACCTGATTAAAATTACTAACATGGCCATAGCTCCAATAATTTTTCTACCAACATTTAGAGCTACAATTGAAAAAATAAAATTCTTGCCATTCATTTTTCGAAATCATATCATTGACATGTTGATTTTTGCATTTAAAAGTGGTGCACTGCAGCCAGTGGGCCGTGGGGTACAATTATTTGCTACGGCCATGTTGTTATTTAGTAATTTTGCTATTAAAACCACTTGCTACTGTAGTTGCTTCCACATAATAAATAAAATTATCATCAATAGAATATTGATATTCCTTACCTCGTTTGTCACTTCACTCCAAACGGAAAGGAATCGCTTTCTCAACTTGAAGCGGGGGAACATTTGGTTAATATCTCTCAACTCCATGTCAAAACAATCTTCGCCATCCATTTCATTCGCTACATAAAAGTCAAAGAGTGGTTTATGTTCATTAAAATAGGGGACATTTCGACGCGAGAAATTATGCATACATATCCCTAATTGAAACTCATAACCTAGCGTAACCCTAAATATCCATTGCCATGATCTTCATTTTCATATAAAAACAAAATAATATCGAGCCCTTCTGTTAGTTTCACTTTCCTACTCTGTGCTCTTGTCGAAAGGCTGTGTAATACTTGAAATCTTGAATGTTATCGACAGAAAGTGGGGAAATTCAAATAGAGAAAATGACAAATTCGACTTCGAACGGTTAATAAACACACGACCGCGTGGCCGTATGGCCCCCGTTTAATATCTTGTTCGGCCTTCGCACTTTCGGCTCCACTATACAGCACTTCTATTATGGCGAGTAACGAAGCACTATCAATAGTATTTCCCAAATACTAAGTCTAAAGCTTTTTTCCATGGCGGACGTTACAAAAATACCATTGATTTTAGGCTAGCCTTAGCAAACTTACCCTTGAATTCCTCAACGGTTTCGTCCAAATGTTTCTCTTTCAAGAAGTTTATTAACTCATCATGCGAAGATTGCTTCGTAATGACATTATCTTACATTCCAAAACAAGATAACATGGTTTACTGACGAAAGAGAGAGATTTATCATTGACACTACACCAGACAGTTAAACTTTGCAGTTGCTTGTTTGTTCGTACTTCGGAAAAGAAATAATTTGCACTTCGTGCGGGGCCTTGTAGAGTTGGAATGTTGACCAATCACAACAGCGTTACGCAGGTCGTGGACCAATCGGACAACTCGCCGGAAATACGTCATTTCTTCTGTCCACTCAGTCCGATGGAAAACCTTCGTTGCCAGCAATGCTCGACCTTTTTATCGTGTTCAATTTCGCAAATGTTAAAACATCTAATGTTAGTTCACCGAAATGATCCTGCCTTGCATATTACATGTGAATCACTTGGCTGCGAACGTTCCTTCGTCAATGTAAGTATTTTTTTGATAATAAATAATATATTTTCTAACCCTGAACTAACAGTCTAACCATGAAGTATCATAAAAACTGAACAGGTTTTTTTTTGCTAGATTAACAGTTACAAAAGCCATCTTTATCGGGATCACAAAGACGTCGTTATATCAAACAACAGAATTGATGATGAAATGGATGATATTATAAATATGGAGGGCCAAGATGGTGAAGATAGAGAAATTGGAAATTTAGAAGGAGCTGGTGTGGAAGATAATCAACCGAATAAAATCGAGTTTAACAAAAGGCAGAATGCCTTCTTCCTTTTGAGAACCAAAGAGAGTAACCTCCTTACTCAAAAATGCGTTGATGACATTGTCGAAGGCTCTACTGAACTCGTACGGAACACTGTGGACACTATCAGAAGTGGCTTACAAGAATGCTTAGATAGTGCATTTATACCATTTGAAGCAGTTCCAGGCCTCGAAGACTTATTTTCATCTGAAAATCATATTTACAACCCATTTCAACACGTCTTGACAAAGCATAAGCAAACCTCGTATTTCAAAGAAAGCTTTGGGTTAATTGTAAGTATTAAATTGTGTTTCATGCATCTACTGTATAATGTATTTATAATCTATACTTATTACTACTAGATAAATAATTATATGATAATATATAAAATATAATATTTGTTTTACAAATATGAAATAATATAAATATAGGGATGCGATGGTATGAATTTCCGGTTGACCGGGCTGAAAGTAAAACACGATCACATGCACTTCATTTCATCCCAAGCTGAAACTGAATGTGAGAGTCCGGGCTGAGATTTCAGGCCGGTTGGTGCAAATTTTGCCATGTAAATGCAACGACAATTTTTAAAGGATTTGTATGTGAGCCTGGGCCGAGTTTAACCCCGGTCAACCGGGAAATTTTCCCATGTAATCAGCCCCTTAGTATATTATGTAAACCTACTAATGGTCTATTCCAAATCCTGCATTCTGATTGGCTGAGTTACTCACTTATATATAATTTAGGAATATTATTAGAAAATTTAATTATATTATTATTTTACAAACACAAACTGCAAATATACCGACATAGAGTGGAACTTCTTTTAATCTTTATCCTAGATCTGTGGTCATTTGTTAGATTAATGAAATAACAATACATGTATGCAGGCTGCAGCAATATATGGCAAAGCATATTAACCCTTTCCCGATGGCATCAGTCTTTAGTATTGTATTCTGGCTAACGGCAGACGATTTTATTCACCTCCGTTGGGAATGAGTTAATGGCCTTCCCTGAGGAATTGTAAAACTCATGAGTGATTTTGGCTGTAATATTAACAAGGTTATGATCTTATTATTATTATTATAGCAACCTCGTCGTATTACATTGGGACACAAGTCAAAAAGAAGAAGGTCTGGTACAACATACAACAGCTGCTAAATCTGGATTGCATATTATCAGAGGTAAGTCTTTTGCAATTGCCGAGACAGAAGTGAATTATGAAAACTATGTACTAATACTATAAAATAGCGAAAAACGTTTAATATTCATTTGGTGACTATAAAATATGATGAGATTATTTTGTTGTGTTATTATGCCTTTTAGATACAAGCTGGTCATCAACGCAATGATGGTACAATTGAGGATATTTGTGATGCACAGTTGTTTAAAAACCACCCATTGTTTGCAAATAACCTGACAGCTCTTCAACTTCTTTTATATTATGATGAAGTAGAGATTGCCAATCCCCTTGGTAGCAAGGCTGGCAAACACAAGTTTGGTAAGTCAGTCAGTTGCAATACCATATTCACTTTATTGGTAACCTTCCCCCAAAGCAAAGATCTCAAGTTAATGCTATACAACTACTGGCAATTGCCACATCTCCAGTATTTAAAGAATATGGCATAGATGCTGTACTAGAACCAATTATGAATGATCTGGAATACCTTGAACAGGTACATGGCGAGAAATGGCATACACGCACGCGCAGTAGGCATGCTCACTTACATAAATTTTGCTCGAAATCATGGCTGTGCGTCGACAAGTTTTACATAGGTAAAATGAACATAAATTGGCTAACTTCATTTCTCGCGCAGTTAATTTGAAATTTTCCCTTGGAAATTGTTGAAGGTCAACACGACCTGTAATATTCAACAAGCACATTCTCCGGAATGAGTAATTTCGTTGCGTTATTGCAGTTTAAATATCACAGTTTAAATTGTTTGTCTTATAGTGGTTTTACCATATCATACCATACCATATATTCCACATGTTCATTTGGTTCTGTGTTGGCAAATGCTTTAACTTTTCGATTGCTGCATTTAACGGAATAGTCAAATGCAAACATCCAATGTTGCGGTATTCCACTCTAATTTTGGGCGATTTCAGGTGTGCATGACAGCATACTCTCTCTCAAGTTGTTGTTGTGTATATTAATTATTAAATCATTATACTGTATTTACAGGATGGTGGTCACCAATTCTTGGTAAAAGGTCAACAGATGTCATTTTGTGGCACTATTGTATTCTGGAGACAATCTTGGCTCGCAGTTAGTTGGAGGTTTTAAAGAAGGTGCTGGTGCAAATCTCAAATGTCGGCATTGTATGGGAACAACGAATGAGGTTAAGACCATGGTAAGATAATAATAAAATTTTGCTGTTGTTAATATTTTTTAGTGTCTAAATTCCTAAGAATATTAATTTTTAGTTTCTGAATTCTACTGTATATATAAATATATATATATATATATATATATATATATATATATATATATATATATATATATATATATATATATATATATATATATATATTATATATATATATATATATATATATATATATATATATATATATATATATATATATATATATATATATATATATATATATATATATATATATATATATTATACCTCAACTATAAATTGTCCAATCAAAGAGCTGGATTTGTACCGCGTGACCAGTCAATTTAAACTCAAATTCCCAGCTTTAACCTCGAATTCCCCGCTGACGACGTCATCAGCGGGGAATTCGAGTTTCCAATTACCCGCTGATGACGTATTCAGCGGGGAATTTGAGTTTGAATACCCCGCTCGGACCCAGTACTCGCGCGTAAACCAAGACGAGCCTGTAAACAATGGAGGAACAACAAGACGTTTCAAGACGTTTCAAGACAGCAATCAAGATTGTTTCGGTATATTATATTATTATTATTATATAATTTACAGACCCTCCGCTCGGGGAATTCGTCGAAATATTACCCCTCGGGATGATATATCCCTCGGTTCCCTCGGGATATATCATCCCTCGGGGTAATATTTCGTCGAATTCCCCTCGCTCCGGGTCTATAAATGATAAATATATACTCTGCAATTTTATATATATATTATATATACCCTACCACTTCCAATTTGGGTTAGATTTTCTGTGAGTGTGATTTTCCTGTTTAATGCACAGTAACAACAGTTTTGTCCAAGATGGTTGTACCGTGTAACAAACTGAGGTCTAATGTCATTGAGCTTAGAAAGACAAGTTTTCATACATTTTCAGTTTATCGAAAAGAAATTCACATTACGAACCCGACCTGGGCATAATCATCAATGTGAAATGTTGGAACAGGACATGGAGTTTGGTAAAACCTATGGGATAACTCGAAGGTCCATCCTTTGCAACTCCAGGTATTTTCATGTTGTCGATGGATTGCCTGATATATACTTTTAACATGTATATTGTAGAATCTGTAATGAATGATGCAGTAAAGTATTAATGGATTGGACTCAGGAGTATCATTAGATTAGTGTGAAGTTGATCGTCCAGGATGTTGTAGTCTTCAGTCTTGAGAAAGACTATTGTTAGACGATCAACTTCACATGGCTTCTAAAGGATAAAGTCTAATATGTATCAAGCTGTCACCCTCATTAAAGGCTATATAGCAATTGGAATGTCCAGCAGTATAAACGACGTACTGACAATTCTCTACGTAGAATATATCTGCTGTGTGATATTATATATATATATATATATATATATATATATATATATATATATATATATATATATATATATATATATATATATATATATATATTAATAATAGACGTCTACTACTACAATGAATAGCTATGTTAAGAAGACTAAGTGAAGCCGCCATCCAGGTCAACAATGTAACTATATCCTATATGAATGACTATATAGTTATAGTATTACTTTTAGAACTGTTAATTATAACATCAGTCACATAGATATTTAACAAAAGTAAGTTATTCACAAATATTCGTCTCTTCTTACGCAACTGTTGAACAAATATTTGGGATAACTAGCTCGTTATTACATACATTATGTATACTTATATAAAGTATAATTAATTAATGGTATATTTTCTTACGACACTAATTTATAATATATCATGAGACGATCTCAATAGGTACATACATGTAAATGGATTACTACTATGAGCTTCCTACACACACTGACTAATTTTCGAATAACTATATTTGATAACCATTGTGATATAATATTTTCATGCACCAAATATGAATATTCTTGAAAATGATAATGAAGCAGTCACTCTTAAAATAGCGATTTGTATTATCAATATGAGGAACTGTTTACATTGAATCAATCAACGACGATCTTAATTATCTAACAACAATACATTATAACAATAATACAATACATTCAAGGGTCTGTTGAGATTAGCCCCGTTAGTCGGGCTGATTTTCTTAACAAACTAAATACACCCGAAATCATATTTCAATGCAGAACTGGATTAGTTTGACTATAGGGAGAAAGTTAAATCAAATTATCTTCTTGGATCGAGAGAAGATTTTCGTGACACAATTCAGCCCAGTTAGCCACGCTAACCCGGCTCACTAATTCTCGAGGCTTTCATGACAATGTGGCAGGTAACCCAGCTTATAAACCAAAAATAATCTCTGTTTTTTATACCTTCATGTAGGTGTAAAGACTTAGTCACACCCAAAGATTTTTGCGTGAAAGGCATCAATACAAGGGGTTTTACCAGATAATTATTCGAAATATTGCAATTTTGGGCATTATTGCGCTTGAAATTCATGTAACTGTCCCGCAGAAATAATATTGCTAAAATATATAGACGGCCGGCCAAGCACGAGAAAAGTTTCTCAAAAACATCTTTTATGGTATTTTCTGTTTCAAGAAGGCAACCACCTGAGAAATGAAGTTAGATTTCGATTAGGCTTGTATTCCAAATTTTGGGTTTTTAATGTTAAAATTTCGAGATTTCTTCAGCTGCTTTACGTATACTACGAGTCCGACGGAAATATCGGAGCCAGATTGTTCCCTGACAACTGCTTCAAAGGAGGTCCTTGATCATCATTGGCCAAGACTATAAATACCAGCCAATGGGTGCACAATGTTAAGCAAGGGACGTGTGAATCAAAATTAACATGCCATCGTTGAAGCAAATCGTGTCAGCGAAATCAAGTTAAATCAGAAATGCATTCCCAGAGAAAGTATGGATATAACCTAATACATATGTTCCAGTATTTGTTTCTATAGTATCTCTTATATTTTATTCGTTTTTTATCTCATCTATAGTTGGTGATGGTGTTGAGTAGTAGTGTGGAGTACAGCTTAAAACCGGAGTTTTGTAAATAACTGACGTTCTTCATAACATGCAAAGTTCTATTATACCATAGCTGTTGCAGCGCTCGTTCTGTTTGGGGGCAACGTGTTTTTCCCAAACATTAAGAGCCCAATATATAGGTTTTTAAGTCGTGTTCCTAATTTAGTATCCTCATGAGCCTGTCAACAAAATAATACAAACGGACAATAGTGTACCGCAAAATATTTTTAACGACTAACAGATTACAATAATTAGATGTGTGAAGTTGATCGTCCAGGTTGTTGTAGTCTTGAGAAAGACTATTGTTGGTGACTGACGTTTCGATGGCCTCATTGGCGGTCATCTTCAGAGTCAAGAATAGTGTATAGGTATCAATAGCTTTGAAGGAATTAAACCGAGAAACGCACAGTAGACAGACGAAACATGGACAATCATCAAACTGAAATCCTCTGAAATATTTCTAAATCCTGGACAGGGTTCTATAATGTAACCATCTGATTACCAGTGAGACGTAGTTCGTTATAAAAATATTTGCAACATATTCTACTCACCGCACACCCAACGAAATAAAAACCAGGGACAGAAAAACAGAAACAACGACAAAGATCTTCATCTTGTTACTTCTATGAGCTTCCTAAACTGATTAATTTTTGAATAACTCAATTTGTTAAGCATTACGATTCAATATTTTCATGCACTAAACACGAATATTCTTGAAAATGATTATTAAGCAGTCACTCTTAAAATAGCGATTTGTATTATCAATATGAGGAACTGCATGTTCACATTGAATCTATAGTCGATCAACGATGATCTTCATTATATAACAAGAATACATTATAACAATAATACATTCAATGGTCTGTTTATATGAGATGGGCTTGTTTAATGTCTATAGTTACAACTGGCAACATTTGCTTTAAAGGTAATGTATTGTTGAAGTATATATATTGTATGACGCTGTACATTTATAAAATATTAAACATTGAAGTCTATATATTTTTAGTAGTAGTATTTATTAGACACTCCCTAAAAGGGCTTTTCAGTGAGCTATTACAAAGTTTTCAGTAAAATATTACAAGAATTATTACATGAGCCTATAAATATTACAACATTTCGTATTACAAACTATTAGAAATCATGCAGATGTTACAAATCTAAAAATTTCTTCAACAAAATTGATTTAAAAAGTTGCTTAAACGTTCCCAAATTTAACGTTATTGCAATATCATTGTCAATAGTAAAATTCCATATTTCAATTGCTCTAAAGAGAAATGAACGTTGCCCCGTGGCTGTTCTACAACGAGGTATAATTAGTTTAGAAGACGAAGAAAACCTAGTGTTATAATTGTGTTTTTGATCACATATGTGTGAAAATTTTGAACAGAGATACGAAGGAGCCAAGTTATTCATACATTTGAAAGTCATTATTGCATTTTTGAACTTAAGAACATCAGCAACTGGCAACCATCTTAAGGACTTTAAAGTTGGTGTTATATGGTCAAATTTCTTTTTACCACTTATAATTCGAGCAGCAAAATTTTGAACATGTTGCAATACAGCGATATTTTTCTTGGATGTGTTTGACCAAACAGTAGAAGAGAAGAACAGTCTACTAAAAACGAGTGAGTTAATGACGATTTCTAACGTTTTTTGGTCAAGAAGATGACTGATTCTCGATATCTGGCATAGAGAATAGTTGCAAGATGCAGCAATTTTACTGATGTGGTTGTCATAGGTAAGATATTGGTCTAAAGTTACACCCAGGTCTTTTACGGAAGTTGAAGGCTTCAAGGACTCTCCCAGAAATTGAATGGATAGATCAGCAGGCAGTTTTCTCAAAAGTTGTCGAACGCCGAATAAAATAAACTTGGTCTTTTTCGGGTTTATGAGTAATTTGTTGGAGCAACACCATCCAGCCACTCTATTCAGATCACATTTTAGATCGTTTAGTCCACGATCAAAATCCTTCAAGCTAAAAGATAGATAAACTTTTGTATCATCAACATACGACTCTATATTGGCAGATTTAGATATCGATGGTAAGTCATTGACGTAGAGGCTGAAAAGGAGTGGACCAAGGATTGACCCTTGAGGGACACCATGTGTAATTAGTTTGGGACTGGATAGGTGGTTTCCAATTCTAACTGATTGATATCGATCCGAGAGATAACTTTTAAACCATTTTAAAGAAGATGCTGAGATGCCAAGTTTATCAAGCTTGTCAAGTAGAATGTCATGACTAATACTGTCAAAAGCTTTTGATAAATCTATAAGTATCATAGCGGTGATATTCTTCTCGTCCATTTGTTTTAGTATGTAATCAGTAATAAAAAGATTTAAGGTCTCGGTGGAATGAAGTTTCCTGTTCCCACTTTGGTGTTCCGATAGCTTTTTATTATCTGTTAAAAAGGCCGTCATCTGAAGGTGAGCCGCACGTTCACAAAGTTTAGATAAAATAGGTAGTAGGGAAATAGGCCGGTTATTTGGTCCTTGTTCTGGATCGAGGTCGTTTTTAAGTGCAGCTATTACCTCCGCTATTTTCCATGCTTCAGGGAACGTGCTACTGGAAAAGGAGCCGTTTATCAGATTTGTAATCTGGTCAATGATATGACTTTTACTATCTTTAAGAACTTTGGCTGAGATCTTGTCTATGCCAGGTGATTTATTGAGTGGGAGCTCGTCAATTAACTGACTGACCTGCAAGGGGGTTACCGGCTGAAATTCAAACTGTTGTTGGTTGTTGATGTTAAGATTGGAGTTTTTTTGAATTTCTGTATCGGGACTAGGTAAATCAAATCTTTGCGCAATCTCAGTTGCCTCCGCAGCTGTATTTCGACCGACACTGACAAAATAGCTGTTAAGTTCCTCGGCCAAAACTTCTTTAGTTTTCGAAGATTGATTTCCATGTTTGTCTTTAGGTAAACAATGTCGAATGGTTTTCCAAAGAGCGTTTGAATCTCCCTTGTTGGTAAAAATTTCATTTTGGACACATTTGATTTCAGCTTTTTTTAAATTTGATTTGACACTTTGTCGTAGAGATTTGTATCTTTCCCAATCCATAGGGTTTCGAGTAGTTCGAACTACCTTCAAACAATGGTCACGTTCTTTGATTTGCGAAATTATATCAGGTGACATAAACGGAATAGGTTTGTATCTGGCGGTTATTTCCTTGATTGGTGCATGCTGATTTAGAATATCGAGGAATAAATTGGTGAATGTAGTAACTTTATCGTTTATATCAGTAGAAAAATCAAGTGATTGCCAAGGAACTCGCGAAATATCAGAAGAAAAATTTTGTGGCACGTAAGATTTGAAACTTCGGATGCTCAGCGTAGATTTATGTTGTTTGGGTTTTCTAAGATTCAAGACAGTATAAACAAGGAAATGATCACTTATGGTAATTTCTTTAACGCCACTTTCTCTAACAAGTAGAGGGTTAGATGTAATTATGACGTCAATAAGGGAGTCATGATGTTGCGAAATCCTTGTAGATGAAGATATTAATTGCTTCATGTTATACGTTTCGCAGAATTTTCGAAGAGATGATGAGTCAGCATTTGAAGTCAACAAATTGCAATTTAGGTCACCGGCAATGAAAATATCTTTATTTAGTGTTAGAGCATGGGTCAAGGATGGTACCAAACATTCATCAAGACATGATACAGGTCAGTCAGGTGGTCTGTAGCTAGCACATATTAGAATCGATCGTAGATTTCGTTGTTGGATTTTAAACCATAACTGCTGGAATCCCCCGCTTGAGATGTTACTGAGATCTTTAAGAAGAATAAATTTAATGCACGAACGAACAAAAGCACAAACTCCCCCACCTCGTTTATGCAAACGGTCTTGTCTTACTAGTTTATAACCCGGCAAAAGAATACTTGAATTGGTATGTGTTGAATTTAACCAAGTTTCTGATAGTGTTAGAATATCGATGTCTTGAGAGGAAATAAAGTGCTTCAATTGAGTGTGATGATTACGATTCAAAGACTGAATATTTAAATGAGCCACAGTCAAACATTTTCTAGAGCCTGATCTTTCTGAATTTGGCTGAGTTGGTTCTTTTAAGATTTGACATAGATGAGATAAGTTGCGTCGAGATTTGGTTTCAATATTCCTGAAAGGCTTATTTTGAAGGCGCAGATGAGTTGTTATTCTCACAGGGATAAAGTAATTTGAAGTAGGAAAAGCGGCTTTGTATAATAAATTATTCGTTGCTGCATATGTAATTTTTCCCGTATAAGTTCGACTAGTATCCGTGTTCAGATTACTTTCTCTCAGGATTCCTGTTCTTGAGAATGTATGTCTTGATTCATTATAGGGTCCAGGATTTGTCTGGATATCTCCACATTGTATAAGGAGAGTAGATATTTCAACTTTCTTCCTTAGGCTTCGTGAGACGAAGGTCATACCAAGCATGCTTGGTCTCCTTCGATATTTGACGCGTTGAGCCCGAAGATGTCCTTGTTAGTCGCACTATTGACACCAAATGGCAATTTGTATAACTTCTTACTGGTCCAAGTAGTGAATTGGTGTTCCAGTTACTCGATGAGAGGAAGTGTAAACATAGGAAGATTATTATAGGCAAATGACGAAGATGGGACTTTGCACGGCCAGCCGCCATAACTATCAAAAGCATATGACAGTGCATATATACATGATATACAGGTATGTAGTATAACAAAGGGTTGCATCAAAACGATTATACTCCATTTAGTGATGGTTGGGTAGCAGAATAATTCAGTGTCTAAAAGGTTTGGGTAAAACCTTTTTTAGATTCAACTTATTTATCTTCTGTACCATCCATGCCATAAATAATGAACGCTTCCTAATAAATAAGCTATAGCCGACGTGTCAATACTTTTGTATATTAACTATGGTTTATATGGTGTGACCCTGCTGAGCCATTCAACAATTCATAACAAAAAAACTCCAATTAAAAACGTGGATGATTTGCTGGCAATAACATCCGGCATTATAAAAATACCATTATAAAAATTATCAAATTAAGAATCGAATTAAGAATCGAGTAAAATATTTAAAGTATCTAACCTATACTTTTTGATGTCGTAATCTATTTTATGCCACTACTTTTAACATGTATATTGTAGAATCTGTAATGAATTATGCAGTAAAGTATTAATGGATTGGACCCAGGAGTATCATTAGATTAGTGTGAAGTTGATCGTCCAGGATGTTGTAGTCTTCAGTCTTGAGAAAGACTATTGTTAGACGATCAACTTCACATGGCTTATAAAGGATAATATGTATGAAGCTGTTACCCTCATTAAAGGCGATATAGCAATTGGAATGTCCAGCAGTATAAACGACGTACTGAGAATTCTCTACGTAGAATATATCTGCTGTGTGATATTTTATATATATATATTATATATATATATATATATATATATATATATATATATATATACATGAAAGTATACAATTAATATATATATATATATATATTAATAATAGACGTCTACTACTACTATGAATAGCTATGTTAAGAAGACTAAGTGAAGCCGCCATCACCAGGTCAACAATGTAACTATATCCTATATGAATGACTATATAGTCATAGTATTACTTTTAGAACTGTTAATTATAACATCAGTCACATAGATCTTTAACAAAAGTAAGTTATTATTATTCACAAATATTCGTCTCTTCTTACGCAACTGTTGAAAAAATATTTGGGATAACTAGCTCGTTATTACATACATTATGTATACTTATATAAAGTATAATGAATTAATGGTATATTTTCTTACGACACTAATTTATAATATATGAGACGATCTCAATAGGTACATCAATGGATTACTACTATGAGCTTCCTACACACACTGACTAATTTTCGAATAACTCAATTTGATAACCATTCTGATATAATATTTTCATGCACCAAACATGAATATTCTTGAAAATGATAATGAAGCAGTCATTCTAATTAAAATAGCGATTTGTATTATCAATATGAGGAACTGTTTACATTGAATTTGCAGAGTCAATCAACGATGATATTAATTATCTAACAACAATACATTATAACAATAATACATACATTCAAGGGTCTGTTGAGATTAGCCCCGTTAGTCGGGCTGATTTGCTTAACAAACTAAATACACCCGAAATCATATTTCAATGCAGAACTGGATTAGTTTGGCTATAGGGAGAAAGTTATATCAAATTATCTTCTTGGGTCGAGAGAAGATTTTCGTGACACAATTCAGCCCAGTTAGCCACGCTAACCCGGCTCACTAATTCTCGTGGCTTTCATGACAATGTGGTAGGTAACCTAGCTTATAAACCAAAAATAATATCTTTTTTGTTTATACCTTCATGTAGGTGTAAAGACTTAGTCACACCCAAAGATGATTGCGTAAAAGGCATCAATACAAGCGGTTTTACCAGATATTCGAAATATTGTAATTTTGGGCATTATTGCGCTTGAAATTCATGTAACTGTCCCGCAGAAATAATATTGCTAAAATATATAGACGGCCGGCCAAGCACGAGAAAAGTTTCTCAAAAACATCTTTTATGGTATTTTCTGTTTCAAGAAGGCAACCACCTGAGAAATGAAGTTGTACTTCGATTAGGCTTGTATTCCAAATTTTGGGTTTTTAATGTTAAAATTTTGAGATTTCTTCAGCTGCTTTACGTATACTACGAGTCCGACGGAAATATCGGAGCCGGATTGTTCCCTGACAACTGCTTCAAAGGAGGTCCTTGATCATCATTGGCCAAGACTATAAATACCAGCCAATGGGTGCACAATGTTAAGCAAGGGACGTGTGAATCAAAATTAACATGCCATCGTTGATGCAAATCGTGTCAGTGAAATCAAGCTAAATCAGAAATGCATTCCCAGAGAAAGTATGGATAACCTAATACATATGTTCCAGTGTTTGTTTCTATAGTATCTCTTATATTTTATTCGTTTTTTATCTCATCTAGTTGGTGATGGTGTTGAGTCGTAGTGTGGAGAACAGCTTAAAACCGGAGTTTTTATAACTGACGTTCTTCATAACATGCAAAGTTCTATTATACCATGGGGGCAACGTGTTTTTCCCAAACATTAACAGCCCAATATATAGCTTTTTAAGTCGTGTTCCTAATTTAGTATCCTCATGAGCCTGTCAACAAAATAAGACAAACGGACAATAGTACCGCAAAATATTTTTAACGACTATACAGATAACAATAATTAGATGTGTGAAGTTGATCGTCAAGGTTGTTGTAGTCTTGAGAAAGAATATTGTTGGTGACTGACGTTTCGATGGCCTCATTGGCGGTCATCTTCAGAGTCAAGAATAGTGTATAGGTATCAATAGCTTTGAAGGAATTAAACCGAGAAACGCACAGTAGACAGACGAAACATGGACAATCATCAAACTGAAATCCTCTGAAATATTTCTAAATCCTGGACAGGGTTCTATAATGTAACCATCTGATTACCAGTGAGACGTAGTTCGTCATAAAAATATTTGCAATTTACTCACCGCACACCCAACGAAATAAAAACCAAGGACAGAAAAACAGAAACAACGACAAAGATCTTCATCTTGTTACTTCTATGAGCTTCCTAAACTGATTAATTTTTGAATAACTCAATTTGTTAAGCATTATGATTCAATATTTTCATGCACCAAACACGAATATTCTTGAAAATGATTATTAAGCAGTCACTCTTAAAATAGCGATTTGTATTATCAATATGAGGAACTGTTCACATTGAATCTATAGTCGATCAACGATGATCTTCATTAACTAACAACAATACATTATAACAATATAATAATACATTCAATGGTCTGTTTATATGAGATGGGTTTGTTTAATGTCTATAGTTACAACTGGCAACATTTGCTTTAAAGGTAATGTATTGTTGAAGTATATATATTGTATGACACTGTATATACATTTATAAAATATTAAACATTGAAGTCTATGACAGTGCATATATACATGATATACAGGTATGTAGTATAACAAATGGTTGTATCAAAACGATTATACTCCATTTAGAGATGGTTGGGTAGCAGAATAATTCAGTGTCTGAAAGGTTTGGGTAAAACCTTTTTTAGATTCAACTTATTTATCTTCTGTACCATCCATGCCATAAATAATGAACGCTTCCTAATAAATAAGCTATAGCCACGTCAATACTTTTGTATATTAACTATGGTTTATATGGTGTGACCCTGCTGAGCCATTCAACAATTCATAACAAAAAAACTCCAATTAAAAACGTGGATGATTTGCTGGCAATAACATCCGGCATTATAAAAATACCATTATAAAAATTATCAAATTAAGAATCGAATTAAGAATCGAGTAAAATATTTAAAGTATCTAACCTATACTTTTTTATGTCTAAATCTATTTTATGCCACTACTTTTAACATGTATATTGTAGAATCAATTATGCAGTAAAGTATTGATGGATTGGACCCAGGAGTATCATTAGATTAGTGTGAAGTTGATCGTCCAGGATGTTGTAGTCTTCAGTCTTGAGAAAGACTATTGTTAGACGATCAACTTCACATGGCTTATAAAGGATAAAGTCTAATATGTATGAAGCAAGGCGATATAGCAATTGGAATGTCCAGCAGTATAAACGACGTACTGACAATTCTCTACGTAGAATATATCTGCTGTGTGATATTTTATATAATATATATATATATATATATATATATATATATATATATATATATATATATATATATATATATATATATATATATATTAATAATAGACGTCTACTACTACTATGAATAGCTATGTTAAGAAGACTAAGTGAAGCCGTCATCCAGGTCAACAATGTAACTAACTATATCCTATATGAATGACTATATAGTCATAGTATTACTTTTAGAACTGTTAATTATAACATCAGTCACATAGATCTTTAACAAAAGTGAGTTATTATTATTCACAAATATTCGTCTCTTCTTACGCAACTGTTGAAAAAATATTTGGGATAACTAGCTCGTTATTACATACATTATGTATACTTATATAAAGTATAATTAATTAATGGTATATTTTCTTACGACACTAATTTATAATATATGAGACGATCTCAATGGGTACATATATGGACCGAAACGATACTGAGCTGCAATCACAACAGAACATAATTAGCTGTAGTCGAGGTATTTGTCATATATATATATATATATATATATATATATATATATATATATATATATATGTATATATATATATATATATATATATATATATATATATATAATGGTATTTAAAATGATTGTTTCATTACTATACTTACTTCCATTTTCCAAACAAACACTCACAAAAATATCGATATATATATATATATATATATATATATATATATATATATATATATATATATATATATATATATATATATATATATATATATATATATATATATATATATAATATATATATATATATATATATATATATATATATATATATATATATATATATATATATATATATATACTGTTTAAGTCAGCACTTAATTAAGACTTTTCTTTTTCGAATTAATAATTTTTGTAGTTATCATAGTCATGATTTTATAATGAAATATAATTACTAATAGTTTCAAGAGCGGCGCGTGGTCGGAAATTTTCCCATTTCTGCATGCCAAGATCTTAAAATCATAATTAAAAGAAAAGTTTTGAAAAAGTAAAAATTTCAATTACATTTTAGCACTATTTTTTTCTACAGGAGAGAATTTTATACCTATGGTCGAGAAATTCATGTCTAAATTCGAGAATTTTATGTCTATATATAGTCGAGAAATTTATATCTATAGTCGAGAATATTTTTATGTTTGTAGTTGAGAATATCATTTTGGTAGAGTCGAGAATATTTTATGTTCATGTCGAGAATTGTAGTTCCATACCAATAATCACGTTGAGCGTTACGGGGAGGGCATTTACTTTTTTGAAAGGGGAGTGACCCCAAACAAGAATTAACGATCTACAATTTACTGAGTAGGAGTGGGGAGGACGTGATGTTTCCATATTTCTGCCCATCGCGCTTCAATTTCAACATATTCTCAACTCTCATGTATGGAACTACAATTATCGACATGAACATAAAATATCCTCGACTACCAAAATGATATTCTCAACTACAAACTTAAAAATATTCTACTCTATAGATATAAATTTCTCGAATATTGACATGAATTTCTAGACCATATAGGCATAAAATTATCGACTATGAGAATAACATTATCATCTATAGATATAATATATTGGGAATGCCGTTAGAGGCTGCTTAGCCCACACATGCAGTCACGATATTTTATATAAAATCTATTATCAAATATTCTCGACAACTGAAATATAATTTTCGCCTATAGAAATTGATATCTCGACCTTTTGTCCACCTTTTGGCTATATGATATAATTGTTGCGATATCCGGTTTATGCTCAATACTGAATGATTGCCAATCATTTACACAGTAGGTTTCATCACATACTTGGCTAAAGGCGAAGGGCAGTTTTCGACGACGCCTACCAATGCGTTGTTGAAGGCGTTGAACTTGGTTTATGTACCTTGGAACTATATTCTGAACTGTTTTATGTCGACTCTTATTTCGTCAGCAACAGCTGAGTATCTTCGTCTTTCAGCAAATTATTGTACTCCTTAAGTGATTATTTTACCTGATAGATTTACGTACGTCACCATGTAAATTTGTCTTGTTATACATATTCAAATGACCACTAGTCCAGTATTTTTGAAAGCGCTCCTGTGATTGACAGTTAATGAACCGATAATACTGAACTAAACGTACTGACCAAGAAGCGGATGTACGAAGGTCTTAGCAGACGGCCGTTAATAATGTTGGAGCGTCTAAGCAGCCTATTTCTTTGTGCGATATCTCTGATGTTGGTGTTAAATATCCCAGGTAAGTCTCATGAAGTTTATTTACATGTATAATTTCAGGTTGAACCAAAACTTTACTTAATTATATCGGTAAAATACCTTCTTGTTTGTACAAAGAAGGTGATAAACAAAGGAGGTATTTCACGTAAACGTGAAAGACTTTTGCTGCAGAAGTTTCTATGTAGAACCTATATTAACAAGACGCCAGGTAACCGTTAACTCGAGCTAATTGGCTGTTTCAGTTGTATTCTATAGAAACAACACAAAAAGTACAATTTGCGAACATCATCGATATCCTCATTATAATGAAAATATGGCAGTACTACATGTAAAACACTCACAACTATATATTAACTAGAAATACGCACACACAACAACCCCTCGCCCAATTGCTGTTTGAAACTTACAATACAGTACTTCTTTTAGTTCTAAATTACTTGAATTAGATAATATCCATTTCATTTGCCAAACTAAATAAATTTTCAGTGGACAATATCTCTCAGAGCTTTGTATTGTCTGAATTTAATTGTTTCATAGGACATCAAACTAAATACCGTACATGCAGCGCAAAATTTTTAATTTTTGAGTGCAGCAACATAATAGTGGGGGTCTACTGCTGTTTTCTACCATCAATCACTAAGAAAGAAATTACTTTTATCACAATATTGATGACTCACGAAACAATCAATGCAGTATTTAGTATATAGAAACCAAAGGCTGTTGAAGGAAGAATACGTGCATCTCTATCATACAATGAGTGTCCTTTAAAAAATCAAATTCATTCAAATGTCTACGGATGCATATAGTTCAAATGTATAGGGGTCCATTCAAATTATATTTACTAAGAAGTATTAGGGATTCTACTCCAATTGTTAGTGTGGATAGATTATATCAGTAAGTTGATAATTCTATCCACATTGGACTACTGTGATGTGGAGCTGGCAGTAATATGGATAACTAAATATTGATGGTCATAATCAGAGGTCTGTATGCATGTCAGGGAAACTGATCTTTCCTAAGTCTGGACTTGAAACTGAATGGTTAATATAAATCCTAAGTTTTGTACCTCTTGTATTAGAAGCAAGTTACACTGTGTAATGCTAGTTAGGAAATTCCATGGCATTTTAACATATCTACCGGTAAAGAGCTATTTTCCATGTTTCAATTAATCTGTTCATATACATGTTATAGCACCATCATCTGCCTTAATTGACAATATGTGAAGGATATACAATTTTTGAGTTAAAATTAGTTTTTGTAACATTGTACTGTACATTTATGAATATGTGTTGAAATTTGTAACTGTAATTTGTTAGAAACCCATGCAATGGATATTAGTCCTTATCCTGATTCTCTTTCGCAGTTGCGAGCTTTCGGTTCACATTTTACAATCTTCGTGATCAGTTAGCATTTGCATTTTGTTGGATTAAATTTGCACACTAATTTTTAACTCTCCTTTATTTAGATAATTCTCCATCTTATGTATTTTAAGTATGTTCCTTTTGAATGCGCTTGCGTACGAGTCTTTATTTTCTGTTTACGTACAGGAACAACTACTTAACTATTTAAGTATCGAGGAAACAACTTTTTTAATTGACCGTCTATTAAATACACTCGAGTCTCTATTACTCAGGGCCGGATTAACCAGTAACCTAGCAGGTAACCTACATGTTACGAGCCCCGCGACAGAAGGGGCCCCACGAAAATTTGATGACAGGGAAAAAGACATAAGGTAAAAACAGTGAACCATCTTCCACCAAAGTTAAAAAAAACATGTAAAAATTGATCAAGATAATTTTTTTAAAAAACTTTAATCTACGTTTCTGCCCCTTTGTCAAGATACACGGCGAGTTTGCAGAGAGTTTGAGCATTATATAACATAAAAACGCTAATTACAAAATAAAATCAATTTGATTTTGTTATTGAATCAATGAATCAATGAATCAATATGAATGAATGAACAAACTTTATTTAAAGGGGGTAACACTAATTACAATTAAGTATTCTCCCTAGTGGCCCTCTAGTTATATAATAAAAAAATGAAAAAAAGTAAACAATATCTAATAATTACAAAATTATGTTATATACTCTATATATCAAAATTATGTTATAAAAGTTATATACTATATAGCGGCTCAAAAATAGTCAGTAGAAATTGGCAAATGCCACTATAGATAATCTATTTAATTAGTACAGTCTACTGACACTAAAATTATCAATGGAATATCTAGCATATATGCCTCTCTGTGTAATTTGGCTTTCGTGATATGTGGGGAATCCTTCCGTATTTCTCCAAGAGTTTTCCATATTTTAAGTGTTGAATAGAAAAAAGTTTTCTTTAGGGCATCAGTTCTCGGCTTAGGAAGACGGTAGTAAGTTTTTGATCTAGTTCCATATCCATGCTGAAACGGAAGGACTCCAATCTGCTGTTAGTTATTCAGGAACTTGACCGTGAACAACTTTCCTCAAAAGACAAAGTTTTTTATTCTAAAATAGTGTCGATTGGAAGTCATTCAAGTTTCTGATCTTCTTTTATATCCACTATCCAAAAATAATACGAGCAGCGCGTTATTACATTTGGTTCATTACAACATGGCTTGATTAATTAGCTATTTTTAGTTTTTAAGCTATTTTGGTATTGCACTTTAAAATTCTAATTTAATTACACTTTCCTCGGAAAATTATGACTGTTGCATGTGAAACAGCTGCAACACCCTATAGATGCGCCCCTCGCTGCATGTATGGAGCAAGTAGTTCGTTGCCATTAAGCCCTGATTACCAATGATGCATTTTATATTTCCAATAGTCATAGCTTTAAACATACATGATTATTTTTTTCTAATTTATTTCACACAAAAATCTAAATGGTAAACACTAAATGGCCAAGGCTAATAAACTTGTGGCCCTCTATGAAGCTAAGGGCCTGAAAACAACGTCGTGTGCTGGCTTGGTATATAATTACAATAGATAAGAATACATATAAAATTAAACTATAAAATTATTTTTAAATGTCTGTTGATTAAAAATTTCATTCCATAAAGCATGCTTGAAGGAGTACAACGACTCTCTTTTTCTTAAAGATAGGGGTAACCTGTTCCATACTTGACAAGTAGTTGTAGTAAATGTTATTCCTCCTTCAGTCTGACGGGTAAATCATGGACAGACTAAATTATGGGTGTGACTATTCAGCGGAACTGTGGAACTGCGGAACCTATAAGAAATGTATTTCTTATAGTTCGTAAACATCTTCAATTTTCTGTCATTTCCGTTCGGAATTCGGATCCACTTTACTTCCGCCGCGCAGTATACTGCTTTCAATTTAGGTAATGCAGTTAACATTCGTAAGCGCAGCATATAAATAGGCGATTAAACAGTTAACTTACCTTGTGCTTTGCGATAATTCGGCCATTTTGAAAGCACAATTGTACTGCGCGGCGGAAATAAACTAGATCCTACCGGAAGGTGGGAGGTTCCATATGAAGAGCACGCAGAATAGTTTTGGGCTCGTTTTTTGAAATTTCCTGTGTAACCAGGCCTTATTAAAAATGGCCGCCAGTATATAATTGTCCGAATTTTGTCATTTAACCATGTAAATAACCACTAACCCCAAAACAACAAATATCCTAATCCTAACCGCTCCCCAAACGAGTTTGCTAACCCTAACCCTCCGCCTAACGAGCTCCAATATTGGCTGCCATTTTGAATAAGGCCTGGTTGCTTAGGAAAACGCAAAATGCGAGCCCAAACTATTATTTTGCGAAGAGCACATACATTGCCCTTTTGCCCTGACGAGCACGCTGAACACGTTACTGAGCGCATGCGTCTAACAGTCAATTTGTAACCCCACGGACTCCAAGTAAGAGAGTCGAGAGTGGGGGTTCGAGTTGGGTCGTGTCGTAAAGCTCGCTAGGCGGGGGTTTACCAAAAGGTGGACAAAAGGTCGAGATATCACTTTCTATATTATATTTCAGTGGTTGAGAATATTATATCTATAGGTGAGAATGCTATTCTCATAGTAGAGAATTTTATACCTATGGTCGAGAAATTCATGTCTAAATTCGAGAATTTTATGTCTATATATAGTCGAGAAATTTATATCTATAGTCGAGAATATTTTTATGTTTGTAGTTGAGAATATAATTTTGGTAGAGTCGAGAATATTTTATGTTCATGTCGAGAATTGTAGTTCCATACCAATAATCACGTTGAGCGTTACGGGGAGGGCATTTACTTTTTTGAAAGGGGAGTGACCCCAAACAAAAATTAACGATCTACAATTTACTGAGTAGGAGTGGGGAGGACGTGATGTTTCCATATTTCTGCCCATCGCGCTTCAATTTCAACATATTCTCAACTCTCATGTATGGAACTACAATTATCGACATGAACATAAAATATCCTCGACTACCAAAATGATATTCTCAACTACAAACTTAAAAATATTCTACTCTATAGATATAAATTTCTCGAATATTGACATGAATTTCTAGACCATATAGGCATAAAATTATCGACTATGAGAATAACATTATCATCTATAGATATAATATATTGGGAATGCCGTTAGAGGCTGCTAGAATCACGATATTTTATATAAAATCTATTTTCAAATATTCTCGACAACTGAAATATAATTTTCGCCTATAGAAATTGATATCTCGACCTTTTGTCCACCTTTTGGCTATATGATATAATTGTTGCGATATACGGTTTATGCTCAATACTGAATGATTGCCAATCATTTACACAGTAGGTTCCATCACATACTTGGCTAAAGTCGAAGGGCAGTTTTCGACGACGCCTACCAAAGCGTTGTTGAAGGCGTTGAACTTGGTTTATGTACCCTGGAACTATATTCTGAACTGTTTTATGTCGACTCTTATTTCGTCAGCAACAGCTGAGTATCTTCGTCTTTCAGCAAATTATTGTACTCCTTAAGTGATCAGTTTACCTGATAGATTTACGTACGTCACCATGTAAATTTGTCTTGTTATACATATTCAAATGACCACTAGTCCAGTATTTTTGAAAGCGCTCCTGTGATTGACAGTTAATGAACCGATAATACTGAACTAAACGTACTGACCAAGAAGCGGATGTACGAAGGTCTTAGCAGACGGCCGTTAATAATGTTGGAGCGTCTAAGCAGCCTATTGCTTTGTGCGATATCTCTGATGTTGGTGTTAAATATCCCAGGTAAGTCTCATGAAGTTTATTTACATGTATAGTTTCAGGTTGAACCAAAACTTTACTTAATTATATCGGTAAAATACCTTCTTGTTTGTACAAAGAAGGTGATAAACAAAGGAGGTATTTCACGTAAACGTGAAAGACTTTTGCTGCAGAAGTTGCTATGTAGAACCTATATTAACAAGACGCCAGGTAACCGTTAACTCGAGCTAATTGGCTGTTTCAGTTGTATTCTATAGAAACAACACAAAAAGTACAATTTGCGAACATCATCGATATCCTCATTATAATGAAAATATGGCAGTACTACATGTAAAACACTCACAACTATATATTAACTAGAAATACGTATACACAACAACCCCTCGCCCAATTGCTGTTTGAAACTTACAGTACAGTACTTCTTTTAGTTCTAAATTACTTGAATTAGATAATATCCATTTCATTTGCCAAACTAAATAAATTTTCAGTGGACAATATCTCTCAGAGCTTTGTATTGTCTGAATTTAATTGTTTCATAGGACATCAAACTAAATACCGTACATGCAGCGCAAACTTTTTAATTTTTGAGTGCAGCAACATAATAGTGGGGGGTCTACTGCTGTTTCTACCATCAATCACTAAGCTAAGAAAGAAATTACTTTTATCACAATATTGATGACTCACGAAATAATCAATGCAGTATTTAGTATATAGAAACCAAAGGCTGTTGAAGGAAGAATACGTGCATCTCTATCATACAATGAGTGTCCTTTAAAAAATCAAATTCATTCAAATGTCTACGGATGCATATAGTTCAAATGTATAGGGGTCCATTCAAATTATATTTACTAAGAAGTATTAGGGATTCTACTCCAATTGTTAGTGTGGATAGATTATATCAGTAAGTTGATAATTCTATCCACATTGGACTACTGTGATGTGGAGCTGGCAGTAATATGGATAACTAAATATTGATGGTCATAATCAGAGGTCTGTATGCATGTCAGGGAAACTGATCTTTCCTAAGTCTGGACTTGAAACTGAATGGTTAATATAAATCCTAAGTTTTGTACCTCTTGTATTAGAAGCAAGTTACACTGTGTAATGCTAGTTAGGAAATTCCATGGCATTTTAACATATCTACCGGTAAAGAGCTATTTTCCATGTTTCAATTAATCTGTTCATATACATGTTATAGCACCATCATCTGCCTTAATTGACAATATGTGAAGGATATACAATTTTTGAGTTAAAATTAGTTTTTGTAACATTGTACTGTACATTTATGAATATGTGTTGAAATTTGTAACTGTAATTTGTTAGAAACCCATGCAATGGATATTAGTCCTTATCCTGATTCTCTTTCGCAGTTGCGAGCTTTCGGTTCACATTTTACAATCTTCGTGATCAGTTAGCATTTGCATTTTGTTGGATTAAATTTGCACACTAATTTTTAACTCTCCTTTATTTAGATAATTCTCCATCCTATGTATTTTAAGTATGTTCCTTTTGAATGCGCTTGCGTACGAGTCTTTATTTTCTGTTTACGTACAGGAACAACTACTTAACTATTTAAGTATCGAGGAAACAACTTTTTTAATTGACCGTCTATTAAATATACTCGAGTCTCTATTACTCAGGGCCGGATTAACCAGTAACCTAGCAGGTAACCTACATGTTACGAGCCCCGCGACAGAAGGGGCCCCACGAAAATTTGATGACAGGGAAAAAGACATAAGGTAAAAACAGTGAACCATCTTCCACCAAAGTTAAAAAAAACATGTAAAAATTGATCAAGATAATTTTTTTAAAAACTTTAATCTACGTTTCTGCCCCTTTGTCAAGATACACGGCGAGTTTGCAGAGAGTTTGAGCATTATATAACATAAAAACGCTAATTACAAAATAAAATCAATTTGATTTTGTTATTGAATCAATGAATCAATGAATCAATATGAATGAATGAACAAACTTTATTTAAAGGGGGTAACACTAATTACAATTAAGTATTCTCCCTAGTGGCCCTCTAGTTATATAATAAAAAAATGAAAAAAAGTAAACAATATCTAATAATTACAAAATTGTGTTATATACTCTATATATCAAAATTATGTTATAAAAGTTATATACTATATAGCGGCTCAAAAATAGTCAGTAGAAATTGGCAAATGCCACTATAGATAATCTATTTAATTAGTACAGTCTACTGACACTAAAATTATCAATGGAATATCTAGCATATATGCCTCTCTGTGTAATTTGGCTTTCGTGATATGTGGGGAATCCTTCCGTATTTCTCCAAGAGTTTTCCATATTTTAAGTGTTGAATAGAAAAAAGTTTTCTTTAGGGCATCAGTTCTCGGCTTAGGAAGACGGTAGTAAGTTTTTGATCTAGTTCCATATCCATGCTGAAACGGAAGGACTCCAATCTGCTGTTAGTTATTCCGGAACTTGACCGTGAACAACTTTCCTCAAAAGACAAAGTTTTTTATTCTAAAATAGTGTCGATTGGAAGTCATTCAAGTTTCTGATCTTCTTTTATATCCACTATCCAAAAATAATACGAGCAGCGCGTTATTACATTTGGTTCATTACAACATGGCTTGATTAATTAGCTATTTTTAGTTTTTAAGCTATTTTGGTATTGCAACTTTAAAATTCTAATTTAATTACACTTTCCTCGGAAAATTATGACTGTTGCATGTGAAACAGCTGCAACACCCTATAGATGCGCCCCTCGCTGCATGTATGGAGCAAGTAGTTCGTTGCCATTAAGCCCTGATTACCAATGATGCATTTTATATTTCCAATAGTCATAGCTTTAAACATACATGATTATTTTTTTCTAATTTATTTCACACAAAAATCTAAATGGTAAACACTAAATGGCCAAGGCTAATAAACTTGTGGCCCTCTATGAAGCTAAGGGCCTGAAAACAACGTCGTGTGCTGGCTTGGTATATAATTACAATAGATAAGAATACATATAAAATTAAACTATAAAATTATTTTTAAATGTCTGTTGATTAAAAATTTCATTCCATAAAGCATGCTTGAAGGAGTACAACGACTCTCTTTTTCTTAAAGATAGGGGTAACCTGTTCCATACTTGACAAGTAGTTGTAGTAAATGTTATTCCTCCTTCAGTCTGACGGGTAAATCATATCATGGACAGACTAAATTATGGGTGTGACTATTCAGCGGAACTGTGGAACTGCGGAACCTATAAGAAATGTATTTCTTATAGTTCGTAAACATCTTCAATTTTCTGTCATTTCCGTTCGGAATTCGGATCCACTTTACTTCCGCCGCGCAGTATACTGCTTTCAATTTAGGTAATGCAGTTAACATTCGTACGCGCAGCATATAAATAGGCGATTAAACAGTTAACTTACCTTGTGCTTTGCGATAATTCGGCCATTTTGAAAGCACAATTGTACTGCGCGGCGGAAATAAACTAGATCCTACCGGAAGGTGGGAGGTTCCATATGAAGAGCACGCAGAATAGTTTTGGGCTCGTTTTTTGAAATTTCCTGTGTAACCAGGCCTTATTAAAAATGGCCGCCAGTATATAATTGTCCGAATTTTGTCATTTAACCATGTAAATAACCACTAACCCCAAAACAACAAATATCCTAACCCTAACCGCCCGCCAAACGAGTTTCCTAACCCTAACCCTCCGCCTAACGAGCTCCAATATTGGCTGCCATTTTGAATAAGGCCTGGTTGCTTAGGAAAACGCAAAATGCGAGCCCAAACTATTATTTTGCGAAGAGCACATACATTGCCCTTTTGCCCTGACGAGCACGCTGAACACGTTACTGAGCGCATGCGTCTAACAGTCAATTTGTAACCCCACGGACTCCAAGTAAGAGAGTCGAGAGTGGGGGTTCGAGTTGGGTCGTGTCGTAAAGCTCGCTAGGCGGGGGTTTACCAAAAGGTGGACAAAAGGTCGAGATATCACTTTCTATATTATATTTCAGTGGTTGAGAATATTACATCTATAGGTGAGAATGCTATTCTCATAGTAGAGAATTTTATACCTATGGTCGAGAAATTCATGTCTAAATTCGAGAATTTTATGTCTATATATAGTCGAGAAATTTATATCTATAGTCGAGAATATTTTTATGTTTGTAGTTGAGAATATCATTTTGGTAGAGTCGAGAATATTTTATGTTCATGTCGAGAATTGTAGTTCCATACCAATAATCACGTTGAGCGTTACGGGGAGGGCATTTACTTTTTTGAAAGGGGAGTGACCCCAAACAAGAATTAACGATCTACAATTTACTGAGTAGGAGTGGGGAGGACGTGATGTTTCCATATTTCTGCCCATCGCGCTTCAATTTCAACATATTCTCAACTCTCATGTATGGAACTACAATTATCGACATGAACATAAAATATCCTCGACTACCAAAATGATATTCTCAACTACAAACTTAAAAATATTCTACTCTATAGATATAAATTTCTCGAATATTGACATGAATTTCTAGACCATATAGGCATAAAATTATCGACTATGAGAATAACATTATCATCTATAGATATAATATATTGGGAATGCCGTTAGAGGCTGCTTAGCCCACACAGTCACGATATTTTATATAAAATCTATTATCAAATATTCTCGACAACTGAAATATAATTTTCGCCTATAGAAATTGATATCTCGACCTTTTGTCCACCTTTTGGCTATATGATATAATTGTTGCGATATCCGGTTTATGCTCAATACTGAATGATTGCCAATCATTTACACAGTAGGTTTCATCACATACTTGGCTAAAGGCGAAGGGCAGTTTTCGACGACGCCTACCAATGCGTTGTTGAAGGCGTTGAACTTGGTTTATGTACCTTGGAACTATATTCTGAACTGTTTTATGTCGACTCTTATTTCGTCAGCAACAGCTGAGTATCTTGGTCTTTCAGCAAATTATTGTACTCCTTAAGTGATAATTTTACCTGATAGATTTACGTACGTCACCATGTAAATTTGTCTTGTTATACATATTCAAATGACCACTAGTCCAGTATTTTTGAAAGCGCTCCTGTGATTGACAGTTAATGAACCGATAATACTGAACTAAACGTACTGACCAAGAAGCGGATGTACGAAGGTCTTAGCAGACGGCCGTTAATAATGTTGGAGCGTCTAAGCAGCCTATTGCTTTGTGCGATATCTCTGATGTTGGTGTTAAATATCCCAGGTAAGTCTCATGAAATTTATTTACATGTATAATTTCAGGTTGAACCAAAACTTTACTTAATTATATCGGTAAAATACCTTCTTGTTTGTACAAAGAAGGTGATAAACAAAGGAGGTATTTCACGTAAACGTGAAAGACTTTTGCTGCAGAAGTTTCTATGTAGAACCTATATTAACAAGACGCCAGGTAACCGTTAACTCGAGCTAATTGGCTGTTTCAGTTGTATTCTATAGAAACAACACAAAAAGTACAATTTGCGAACATCATCGATATCCTCATTATAATGAAAATATGGCAGTACTACATGTAAAACACTCACAACTATATATTAACTAGAAATACGCACACACAACAACCCCTCGCCCAATTGCTGTTTGAAACTTACAGTACAGTACTTCTTTTAGTTCTAAATTACTTGAATTAGATAATATCCATTTCATTTGCCAAACTAAATAAATTTTCAGTGGACAATATCTCTCAGAGCTTTGTATTGTCTGAATTTAATTGTTTCATAGGACATCAAACTAAATACCGTACATGCAGCGCAAAATTTTTAATTTTTGAGTGCAGCAACATAATAGTGGGGGTCTACTGCTGTTTCTACCATCAATCACTAAGAAAGAAATTACTTTTATCACAATATTGATGACTCACGAAACAATCAATGCAGTATTTAGTATATAGAAACCAAAGGCTGTTGAAGGAAGAATACGTGCATCTCTATCATACAATGAGTGTCCTTTAAAAAATCAAATTCATTCAAATGTCTACGGATGCATATAGTTCAAATGTATAGGGGTCCATTCAAATTATATTTACTAAGAAGTATTAGGGATTCTACTCCAATTGTTAGTGTGGATAGATTATATCAGTAAGTTGATAATTCTATCCACATTGGACTACTGTGATGTGGAGCTGGCAGTAATATGGATAACTAAATATTGATGGTCATAATCAGAGGTCTGTATGCATGTCAGGGAAACTGATCTTTCCTAAGTCTGGACTTGAAACTGAATGGTTAATATAAATCCTAAGTTTTGTACCTCTTGTATTAGAAGCAAGTTACACTGTGTAATGCTAGTTAGGAAATTCCATGGCATTTTAACATATCTACCGGTAAAGAGCTATTTTCCATGTTTCAATTAATCTGTTCATATACATGTTATAGCACCATCATCTGCCTTAATTGACAATATGTGAAGGATATACAATTTTTGAGTTAAAATTAGTTTTTGTAACATTGTACTGTACATTTATGAATATGTGTTGAAATTTGTAACTGTAATTTGTTAGAAACCCATGCAATGGATATTAGTCCATATCCTGATTCTCTTTCGCAGTTGCGAGCTTTCGGTTCACATTTTACAATCTTCGTGATCAGTTAGCATTTGCATTTTGTTGGATTAAATTTGCACACTAATTTTTAACTCTCCTTTATTTAGATAATTCTCCATCCTATGTATTTTAAGTATGTTCCTTTTGAATGCACTTGCGTACGAGTCTTTATTTTCTGTTTACGTACAGGAACAACTACTTAACTATTTAAGTATCGAGGAAACAACTTTTTTAATTGACCGTCTATTAAATATACTCGAGTCTCTATTACTCAGGGCCGGATTAACCAGTAACCTAGCAGGTAACCTACATGTTACGAGCCCCGCGACAGAAGGGGCCCCACGAAAATGTGATGACAGGGAAAAAGACATAAGGTAAAAACAGTGAACCATCTTCCACCAAAGTTAAAAAAAACATGTAAAAATTGATCAAGATAATTCTTTTAAAAACTTTAATCTACGTTTCTGCCCCTTTGTCAAGATACACGGCGAGTTTGCAGAGAGTTTGAGCATTATATAACATAAAAACGCTAATTACAAAATAAAATCAATTTGATTTTGTTATTGAATCAATGAATCAATGAATCAATATGAATGAATGAACAAACTTTATTTAAAGGGGGTAACACTAATTACAATTAAGTATTCTCCCTAGTGGCCCTCTAGTTATATAATAAAAAAATGAAAAAAAGTAAACAATATCTAATAATTACAAAATTATGTTATATACTCTATATATCAAAATTATGTTATAAAAGTTATATACTATATAGCGGCTCAAAAATAGTCAGTAGAAATTGGCAAATGCCACTATAGATAATCTATTTAATTAGTACAGTCTACTGACACTAAAATTATCAATGGAATATCTAGCATATATGCCTCTCTGTGTAATTTGGCTTTCGTGATATGTGGGGAATCCTTCCGTATTTCTCCAAGAGTTTTCCATATTTTAAGTGTTGAATAGAAAAAAGTTTTCTTTAGGGCATCAGTTCTCGGCTTAGGAAGACGGTAGTAAGTTTTTGATCTAGTTCCATATCCATGCTGAAACGGAAGGACTCCAATCTGCTGTTAGTTATTCAGGAACTTGACCGTGAATAACTTTCCTCAAAAGACAAAGTTTTTTATTCTAAAATAGTGTCGATTGGAAGTCATTCAAGTTTCTGATCTTCTTTTATATCCACTATCCAAAAATAATACGAGCAGCGCGTTATTACATTTGGTTCATTACAACATGGCTTGATTAATTAGCTATTTTTAGTTTTTAAACTATTTTGGTATTGCAGTTTAAAATTCTAATTTAATTACACTTTCCTCGGAAAATTATGACTGTTGCATGTGAAACAGCTGCAACACCCTATAGATGCGCCCCTCGCTGCATGTATGGAGCAAGTAGTTCGTTGCCATTAAGCCCTGATTACCAATGATGCATTTTATATTTCCAATAGTCATAGCTTTAAACATACATGATTATTTTTTCTAATTTATTTCACACAAAAATCTAAGTGGTAAACACTAAATGGCCAAGGCTAATAAACTTGTGGCCCTCTATGAAGCTAAGGGCCTGAAAACAACGTCGTGTGCTGGCTTGGTATATAATTACAATAGATAAGAATACATATAAAATTAAACTATAAAATTATTTTAAAATGTCTGTTGATTAAAAATTTCATTCCATAAAGATAGGGGTAACCTGTTCCATACTTGACAAGTAGTTGTAGTAAATGTTATTCCTCCTTCAGTCTGACGGGTAAATCATGGACAGACTAAATTATGGGTGTGACTATTCAGCGGAACTGTGGAACTGCGGAACCTATAAGAAATGTATTTCTTATAGTTCGTAAACATCTTCAATTTTCTGTCATTTCCGTTCGGAATTCGGATCCACTTTACTTCCGCCGCGCAGTATACTGCTTTCAATTTAGGTAATGCAGTTAACATTCGTAAGCGCAGCATATAAATAGGCGATTAAACAGTTAACTTACCTTGTGCTTTGCGATAATTCGGCCATTTTGAAAGCACAATTGTACTGCGCGGCGGAAATAAACTAGATCCTACCGGAAGGTGGGAGGTTCCATATGAAGAGCACGCAGAATAGTTTTGGGCTCGTTTTTTGAAATTTCCTGTGTAACCAGGCCTTATTAAAAATGGCCGCCAGTATATAATTGTCCGAATTTTGTCATTTAACCATGTAAATAACCACTAACCCCAAAACAACAAATATCCTAATCCTAACCGCTCCCCAAACGAGTTTGCTAACCCTAACCCTCCGCCTAACGAGCTCCAATATTGGCTGCCATTTTGAATAAGGCCTGGTTGCTTAGGAAAACGCAAAATGCGAGCCCAAACTATTATTTTGCGAAGAGCACATACATTGCCCTTTTGCCCTGACGAGCACGCTGAACACGTTACTGAGCGCATGCGTCTAACAGTCAATTTGTAACCCCACGGACTCCAAGTAAGAGAGTCGAGAGTGGGGGTTCGAGTTGGGTCGTGTCGTAAAGCTCGCTAGGCGGGGGTTTACCAAAAGGTGGACAAAAGGTCGAGATATCACTTTCTATATTATATTTCAGTGGTTGAGAATATTATATCTATAGGTGAGAATGCTATTCTCATAGTAGAGAATTTTATACCTATGGTCGAGAAATTCATGTCTAAATTCGAGAATTTTATGTCTATATATAGTCGAGAAATTTATATCTATAGTCGAGAATATTTTTATGTTTGTAGTTGAGAATATAATTTTGGTAGAGTCGAGAATATTTTATGTTCATGTCGAGAATTGTAGTTCCATACCAATAATCACGTTGAGCGTTACGGGGAGGGCATTTACTTTTTTGAAAGGGGAGTGACCCCAAACAAAAATTAACGATCTACAATTTACTGAGTAGGAGTGGGGAGGACGTGATGTTTCCATATTTCTGCCCATCGCGCTTCAATTTCAACATATTCTCAACTCTCATGTATGGAACTACAATTATCGACATGAACATAAAATATCCTCGACTACCAAAATGATATTCTCAACTACAAACTTAAAAATATTCTACTCTATAGATATAAATTTCTCGAATATTGACATGAATTTCTAGACCATATAGGCATAAAATTATCGACTATGAGAATAACATTATCATCTATAGATATAATATATTGGGAATGCCGTTAGAGGCTGCTAGAATCACGATATTTTATATAAAATCTATTTTCAAATATTCTCGACAACTGAAATATAATTTTCGCCTATAGAAATTGATATCTCGACCTTTTGTCCACCTTTTGGCTATATGATATAATTGTTGCGATATACGGTTTATGCTCAATACTGAATGATTGCCAATCATTTACACAGTAGGTTCCATCACATACTTGGCTAAAGTCGAAGGGCAGTTTTCGACGACGCCTACCAAAGCGTTGTTGAAGGCGTTGAACTTGGTTTATGTACCCTGGAACTATATTCTGAACTGTTTTATGTCGACTCTTATTTCGTCAGCAACAGCTGAGTATCTTCGTCTTTCAGCAAATTATTGTACTCCTTAAGTGATCAGTTTACCTGATAGATTTACGTACGTCACCATGTAAATTTGTCTTGTTATACATATTCAAATGACCACTAGTCCAGTATTTTTGAAAGCGCTCCTGTGATTGACAGTTAATGAACCGATAATACTGAACTAAACGTACTGACCAAGAAGCGGATGTACGAAGGTCTTAGCAGACGGCCGTTAATAATGTTGGAGCGTCTAAGCAGCCTATTGCTTTGTGCGATATCTCTGATGTTGGTGTTAAATATCCCAGGTAAGTCTCATGAAGTTTATTTACATGTATAGTTTCAGGTTGAACCAAAACTTTACTTAATTATATCGGTAAAATACCTTCTTGTTTGTACAAAGAAGGTGATAAACAAAGGAGGTATTTCACGTAAACGTGAAAGACTTTTGCTGCAGAAGTTGCTATGTAGAACCTATATTAACAAGACGCCAGGTAACCGTTAACTCGAGCTAATTGGCTGTTTCAGTTGTATTCTATAGAAACAACACAAAAAGTACAATTTGCGAACATCATCGATATCCTCATTATAATGAAAATATGGCAGTACTACATGTAAAACACTCACAACTATATATTAACTAGAAATACGTATACACAACAACCCCTCGCCCAATTGCTGTTTGAAACTTACAGTACAGTACTTCTTTTAGTTCTAAATTACTTGAATTAGATAATATCCATTTCATTTGCCAAACTAAATAAATTTTCAGTGGACAATATCTCTCAGAGCTTTGTATTGTCTGAATTTAATTGTTTCATAGGACATCAAACTAAATACCGTACATGCAGCGCAAACTTTTTAATTTTTGAGTGCAGCAACATAATAGTGGGGGGTCTACTGCTGTTTCTACCATCAATCACTAAGCTAAGAAAGAAATTACTTTTATCACAATATTGATGACTCACGAAATAATCAATGCAGTATTTAGTATATAGAAACCAAAGGCTGTTGAAGGAAGAATACGTGCATCTCTATCATACAATGAGTGTCCTTTAAAAAATCAAATTCATTCAAATGTCTACGGATGCATATAGTTCAAATGTATAGGGGTCCATTCAAATTATATTTACTAAGAAGTATTAGGGATTCTACTCCAATTGTTAGTGTGGATAGATTATATCAGTAAGTTGATAATTCTATCCACATTGGACTACTGTGATGTGGAGCTGGCAGTAATATGGATAACTAAATATTGATGGTCATAATCAGAGGTCTGTATGCATGTCAGGGAAACTGATCTTTCCTAAGTCTGGACTTGAAACTGAATGGTTAATATAAATCCTAAGTTTTGTACCTCTTGTATTAGAAGCAAGTTACACTGTGTAATGCTAGTTAGGAAATTCCATGGCATTTTAACATATCTACCGGTAAAGAGCTATTTTCCATGTTTCAATTAATCTGTTCATATACATGTTATAGCACCATCATCTGCCTTAATTGACAATATGTGAAGGATATACAATTTTTGAGTTAAAATTAGTTTTTGTAACATTGTACTGTACATTTATGAATATGTGTTGAAATTTGTAACTGTAATTTGTTAGAAACCCATGCAATGGATATTAGTCCTTATCCTGATTCTCTTTCGCAGTTGCGAGCTTTCGGTTCACATTTTACAATCTTCGTGATCAGTTAGCATTTGCATTTTGTTGGATTAAATTTGCACACTAATTTTTAACTCTCCTTTATTTAGATAATTCTCCATCCTATGTATTTTAAGTATGTTCCTTTTGAATGCGCTTGCGTACGAGTCTTTATTTTCTGTTTACGTACAGGAACAACTACTTAACTATTTAAGTATCGAGGAAACAACTTTTTTAATTGACCGTCTATTAAATATACTCGAGTCTCTATTACTCAGGGCCGGATTAACCAGTAACCTAGCAGGTAACCTACATGTTACGAGCCCCGCGACAGAAGGGGCCCCACGAAAATTTGATGACAGGGAAAAAGACATAAGGTAAAAACAGTGAACCATCTTCCACCAAAGTTAAAAAAAACATGTAAAAATTGATCAAGATAATTTTTTTAAAAACTTTAATCTACGTTTCTGCCCCTTTGTCAAGATACACGGCGAGTTTGCAGAGAGTTTGAGCATTATATAACATAAAAACGCTAATTACAAAATAAAATCAATTTGATTTTGTTATTGAATCAATGAATCAATGAATCAATATGAATGAATGAACAAACTTTATTTAAAGGGGGGTAACACTAATTACAATTAAGTATTCTCCCTAGTGGCCCTCTAGTTATATAATAAAAAAATGAAAAAAAGTAAACAATATCTAATAATTACAAAATTGTGTTATATACTCTATATATCAAAATTATGTTATAAAAGTTATATACTATATAGCGGCTCAAAAATAGTCAGTAGAAATTGGCAAATGCCACTATAGATAATCTATTTAATTAGTACAGTCTACTGACACTAAAATTATCAATGGAATATCTAGCATATATGCCTCTCTGTGTAATTTGGCTTTCGTGATATGTGGGGAATCCTTCCGTATTTCTCCAAGAGTTTTCTATATTTTAAGTGTTGAATAGAAAAAAGTTTTCTTTAGGGCATCAGTTCTCGGCTTAGGAAGACGGTAGTAAGTTTTTGATCTAGTTCCATATCCATGCTGAAACGGAAGGACTCCAATCTGCTGTTAGTTATTCCGGAACTTGACCGTGAATAACTTTCCTCAAAAGACAAAGTTTTTTATTCTAAAATAGTGTCGATTGGAAGTCATTCAAGTTTCTGATCTTCTTTTATATCCACTATCCAAAAATAATACGAGCAGCGCGTTATTACATTTGGTTCATTACAACATGGCTTGATTAATTAGCTATTTTTAGTTTTTAAGCTATTTTGGTATTGCACTTTAAAATTCTAATTTAATTACACTTTCCTCGGAAAATTATGACTGTTGCATGTGAAACAGCTGCAACACCCTATAGATGCGCCCCTCGCTGCATGTATGGAGCAAGTAGTTCGTTGCCATTAAGCCCTGATTACCAATGATGCATTTTATATTTCCAATAGTCATAGCTTTAAACATACATGATTATTTTTTCTAATTTATTTCACACAAAAATCTAAATGGTAAACACTAAATGGCCAAGGCTAATAAACTTGTGGCCCTCTATGAAGCTAAGGGCCTGAAAACAACGTCGTGTGCTGGCTTGGTATATAATTACAATAGATAAGAATACATATAAAATTAAACTATAAAATTATTTTAAAATGTCTGTTGATTAAAAATTTCATTCCATAAAGCATGCTTGAAGGAGTACAACGACTCTCTTTTTCTTAAAGATAGGGGTAACCTGTTCCATACTTGACAAGTAGTTGTAGTAAATGTTATTCCTCCTTCAGTCTGACGGGTAAATCATGGACAGACTAAATTATGGGTGTGACTATTCAGCGGAACTGTGGAACTGCGGAACCTATAAGAAATGTATTTCTTATAGTTCGTAAACATCTTCAATTTTCTGTCATTTCCGTTCGGAATTCGGATCCACTTTACTTCCGCCGCGCAGTATACTGCTTTCAATTTAGGTAATGCAGTTAACATTCGTAAGCGCAGCATATAAATAGGCGATTAAACAGTTAACTTACCTTGTGCTTTGCGATAATTCGGCCATTTTGAAAGCACAATTGTACTGCGCGGCGGAAATAAACTAGATCCTACCGGAAGGTGGGAGGTTCCATATGAAGAGCACGCAGAATAGTTTTGGGCTCGTTTTTTGAAATTTCCTGTGTAACCAGGCCTTATTAAAAATGGCCGCCAGTATATAATTGTCCGAATTTTGTCATTTAACCATGTAAATAACCACTAACCCCAAAACAACAAATATCCTAATCCTAACCGCTCCCCAAACGAGTTTGCTAACCCTAACCCTCCGCCTAACGAGCTCCAATATTGGCTGCCATTTTGAATAAGGCCTGGTTGCTTAGGAAAACGCAAAATGCGAGCCCAAACTATTATTTTGCGAAGAGCACATACATTGCCCTTTTGCCCTGACGAGCACGCTGAACACGTTACTGAGCGCATGCGTCTAACAGTCAATTTGTAACCCCACGGACTCCAAGTAAGAGAGTCGAGAGTGGGGGTTCGAGTTGGGTCGTGTCGTAAAGCTCGCTAGGCGGGGGTTTACCAAAAGGTGGACAAAAGGTCGAGATATCACTTTCTATATTATATTTCAGTGGTTGAGAATATTATATCTATAAGAATGCTATTCTCATAGTAGAGAATTTTATACCTATGGTCGAGAAATTCATGTCTAAATTCGAGAATTTTATGTCTATATATAGTCGAGAAATTTATATCTATAGTCGAGAATATTTTTATGTTTGTAGTTGAGAATATAATTTTGGTAGAGTCGAGAATATTTTATGTTCATGTCGAGAATTGTAGTTCCATACCAATAATCACGTTGAGCGTTACGGGGAGGGCATTTACTTTTTTGAAAGGGGAGTGACCCCAAACAAAAATTAACGATCTACAATTTACTGAGTAGGAGTGGGGAGGACGTGATGTTTCCATATTTCTGCCCATCGCGCTTCAATTTCAACATATTCTCAACTCTCATGTATGGAACTACAATTATCGACATGAACATAAAATATCCTCGACTACCAAAATGATATTCTCAACTACAAACTTAAAAATATTCTACTCTATAGATATAAATTTCTCGAATATTGACATGAATTTCTAGACCATATAGGCATAAAATTATCGACTATGAGAATAACATTATCATCTATAGATATAATATATTGGGAATGCCGTTAGAGGCTGCTACAATCACGATATTTTATATAAAATCTATTATCAAATATTCTCGACAACTGAAATATAATTTTCGCCTATAGAAATTGATATCTCGACCTTTTGTCCACCTTTTGGCTATATGATATAATTGTTGCGATATACGGTTTATGCTCAATACTGAATGATTGCCAATCATTTACACAGTAGGTTTCATCACATACTTGGCTAAAGTCGAAGGGCAGTTTTCGACGACGCCTACCAAAGCGTTGTTGAAGGCGTTGAACTTGGTTTATGTACCTTGGAACTATATTCTGAACTGTTTTATGTCGACTCTTATTTCGTCAGCAACAGCTGAGTATCTTCGTCTTTCAGCAAATTATTGTACTCCTTAAGTGATCAGTTTACCTGATAGATTTACGTACGTCACCATGTAAATTTGTCTTGTTATACATATTCAAATGACCACTAGTCCAGTATTTTTGAAAGCGCTCCTGTGATTGACAGTTAATGAACCGATAATACTGAACTAAACGTACTGACCAAGAAGCGGATGTACGAAGGTCTTAGCAGACGGCCGTTAATAATGTTGGAGCGTCTAAGCAGCCTATTGCTTTGTGCGATATCTCTGATGTTGGTGTTAAATATCCCAGGTAAGTCTCATGAAGTTTATTTACATGTATAGTTTCAGGTTGAACCAAAACTTTACTTAATTATATCGGTAAAATACCTTCTTGTTTGTACAAAGAAGGTGATAAACAAAGGAGGTATTTCACGTAAACGTGAAAGACTTTTGCTGCAGAAGTTGCTATGTAGAACCTATATTAACAAGACGCCAGGTAACCGTTAACTCGAGCTAATTGGCTGTTTCAGTTGTATTCTATAGAAACAACACAAAAAGTACAATTTGCGAACATCATCGATATCCTCATTATAATGAAAATATGGCAGTACTACATGTAAAACACTCACAACTATATATTAACTAGAAATACGTATACACAACAACCCCTCGCCCAATTGCTGTTTGAAACTTACAGTACAGTACTTCTTTTAGTTCTAAATTACTTGAATTAGATAATATCCCTTTCATTTGCCAAACTAAATAAATTTTCAGTGGACAATATCTCTCAGAGCTTTGTATTGTCTGAATTTAATTGTTTCATAGGACATCAAACTAAATACCGTACATGCAGCGCAAACTTTTTAATTTTTGAGTGCAGCAACATAATAGTGGGGGGTCTACTGCTGTTTCTACCATCAATCACTAAGCAAAGAAAGAAATTACTTTTATCACAATATTGATGACTCACGAAATAATCAATGCAGTATTTAGTATATAGAAACCAAAGGCTGTTGAAGGAAGAATACGTGCATCTCTATCATACAATGAGTGTCCTTTAAAAAATCAAATTCATTCAAATGTCTACGGATGCATATAGTTCAAATGTATAGGGGTCCATTCAAATTAGATTTACTAAGAAGTATTAGGGATTCTACTCCAATTGTTAGTGTGGATAGATTATATCAGTAAGTTGATAATTCTATCCACATTGGACTACTGTGATGTGGAGCTGGCAGTAATATGGATAACTAAATATTGATGGTCATAATCAGAGGTCTGTATGCATGTCAGGGAAACTGATCTTTCCTAAGTCTGGACTTGAAACTGAATGGTTAATATAAATCCTAAGTTTTGTACCTCTTGTATTAGAAGCAAGTTACACTGCGTAATGCTAGTTAGGAAATTCCATGGCATTTTAACATATCTACCGGTAAAGAGCTATTTTCCATGTTTCAATTAATCTGTTCATATACATGTTATAGCACCATCATCTGCCTTAATTGACAATATGTGAAGGATATACAATTTTTGAGTTAAAATTAGTTTTTGTAACATTGTACTGTACATTTATGAATATGTGTTGAAATTTGTAACTGTAATTTGTTAGAAACCCATGCAATGGATATTAGTCCTTATCCTGATTCTCTTTCGCAGTTGCGAGCTTTCGGTTCACATTTTACAATCTTCGTGATCAGTTAGCATTTGCATTTTGTTGGATTAAATTTGCACACTAATTTTTAACTCTCCTTTATTTAGATAATTCTCCATCCTATGTATTTTAAGTATGTTCCTTTTGAATGCGCTTGCGTACGAGTCTTTATTTTCTGTTTACGTACAGGAACAACTACTTAACTATTTAAGTATCGAGGAAACAACTTTTTTAATTGACCGTCTATTAAATATACTCGAGTCTCTATTACTCAGGGCCGGATTAACCAGTAACCTAGCAGGTAACCTACATGTTACGAGCCCCGCGACAGAAGGGGCCCCACGAAAATTTGATGACAGGGAAAAAGACATAAGGTAAAAACAGTGAACCATCTTCCACCAAAGTTAAAAAAAACATGTGAAAATTGATCAAGATAATTTTTTTAAAAACTTTAATCTACGTTTCTGCCCCTTTGTCAAGATACACGGCGAGTTTGCAGAGAGTTTGAGCATTATATAACATAAAAACGCTAATTACAAAATAAAATCAATTTGATTTTGTTATTGAATCAATGAATCAATGAATCAATATGAATGAATGAACAAACTTTATTTAAAGGGGGTAACACTAATTACAATTAAGTATTCTCCCTAGTGGCCCTCTAGTTATATAATAAAAAAATGAAAAAAGGTAAACAATATCTAATAATTACAAAATTATGTTATATACTCTATATATCAAAATTATGTTATAAAAGTTATATACTATATAGCGACTCAAAAATAGTCAGTAGAAATTGGCAAATGCCACTATAGATAATCTATTTAATTAGTACAGTCTACTGACACTAAAATTATCAATGGCATATCTAGCATATATGCCTCTCTGTGTAATTTGGCTTTCGTGATATGTGGGGAATCCTTCCGTATTTCTCCAAGAGTTTTCCATATTTTAAGTGTTGAATAGAAAAAAGTTTTCTTTAGGGCATCAGTTCTCGGCTTAGGAAGACGGTAGTAAGTTTTTGATCTAGTTCCATATCCATGCTGAAACGGAAGGACTCCAATCTGCTGTTAGTTATTCCGGAACTTGACCGTGAACAACTTTCCTCAAAAGACAAAGTTTTTTATTCTAAAATAGTGTCGATTGGAAGTCATTCAAGTTTCTGATCTTCTTTTTTATCCACTATCCAAAAATAATACGAGCAGCGCGTTATTACATTTGGTTCATTACAACATGGCTTGATTAATTAGCTATTTTTAGTTTTTAAGCTATTTTGGTATTGCAGTTTAAAATTCTAATTTAATTACACTTTCCTCTGAAAATTATGACTGTTGCATGTGAAACAGCTGCAACACCCTATAGATGCGCCCCTCGCTGCATGTACGGATCAAGTAGTTCGTTTCCATTTAGCCCTGATTACCAATGATGCATTTTATATTTCCAATAGTCATAGCTTTAAACATTCTATTTTGATAATTTATCTAATGTACGACACATGATTATTTTTTCTAATTTATTTCACACAAAAATCTAAATGGTAAACACTAAATGGCCAAGGCTAATAAACTTGTGGCCCTCTATGAAGCTAAGGGCCTGAAAACAACGTCGTGTGCTGGTTGGGTATATAATTACAATAGATAAGAATACATATAAAATTAAACTATAAAATTATTTTAAAATGTCTGTTGATTAAAAATTTCATTCCATAAAGCATGCTTGAAGGAGTACAACGACTCTCTTTTTCTTAAAGATAGGGGTAACCTGTTCCATACTTGACAAGTAGTTGTAGTAAATGTTATTCCTCCTTCAGTCTGACGGGTAAATCATGGACAGACTAAATTATGGGTGTGACTATTCAGCGGAACTGTGGAACTGCGGAACCTATAAGAAATGTATTTCTTATAGTTCGTAAACATCTTCAATTTTCTGTCATTTCCGTTCGGAATTCGGATCCACTTTACTTCCGCCGCGCAGTATACTGCTTTCATTTTAGGTAATGCAGTTAACATTCGTAAGCGCAGCATATAAATAGGCGATTAAACAGTTAACTTACCTTGTGCTTTGCGATAATTCGGCCATTTTGAAAGCACAATTGTACTGCGCGGCGGAAATTAACTAGATCCTACAGGAAGGTGGGAGGTTCCATATGAAGAGCACGCAGAATAGTTTTGGGCTCGTTTTTGAAATTCCCTGTGTAACCAGGCCTTATTAAAAATGGCGCCAGTATATAATTGTCCGAATTTTGTCACTTAACCATGTAAATAACCACTAACCCCAAAACAACAAATATCCTAACCCTAACCGCTCGCCAAACGAGTTTGCTAACGAGCTCCAATATTGGCTGCCATTTTGAATAAGGCCTGGTTGCTTAGGAAAACGCAAAATGCGAGCCCAAACTATTATTTTGCGAAGAGCACATACATTGCCCTTTTGCCCTGACGAGCACACTGAACACGTTACTGAGCGCATGCGTCTAACAGTCAATTTGTAACCCCACGGACTCCAAGTAAGAGAGTCGAGAGTGGGGGTTCGAGTTGGGTCGTGTCGTAAAGCTCGCTAGGCGGGGGTTTACCAAAAGGTTGACAAAAGGTCGAGATATCACTTTCTATATTATATTTCAGTGGTTGAGAATATTATATATATAGGTGAGAATGCTATTCTCATAGTAGATAATTTTATACCTATGGTCGAGAAATTCATTTCTAAATTTGAGAATTTTATGTCTATATATAGTCGAGAAATTTATATCTATAGTCGAGAATATTTTTATGTTTGTAGTTGAGAATATAGTTTTGGTAGAGTCGAGAATATTTTATGTTCATGTCGAGAATTGTAGTTCCATACCAATAATCACGTTGAGCGTTACGGGGAGGGCATTTACTTTTTTGAAAGGGGAGTGACCCCAAACAAGAATTAACGATCTACAATTTACTGAGTAGGAGTGGGGAGGACGTGATGTTTCCATATTTCTGCCCATCGCGTTTCAATTTCAACATATTCTCAACTCTCATGTATGGAACTACAATTATCGATATGAACATAAAATATCCTCGACTATCAAAATGATATTCTCAACTACAAACATAAAAATATTCTAGACTATAGATATAAATTTCTCGAATATTGACATGAATTTCTAGGCCATATAGGCATAAAATTCTCGACTATGAGAATAACATCATCTATAGATATAATATGTTGGGAATGCCGTTAGAGGCTGCTTAGCCCACACAGTCACGATATTTTATATAAAATCTATTATCAAATATTCTCGACCACTGAAATATAATTCTCGCCTATAGAAATTGATATCTCGACCTTTTGTCACCTTTTGGCTATATGATATAATTGTTGCGATATCCGGTTTATGCTCAATACTGAATGATTGCCAATTATTTACATAGTAGGTTTCATCACATACTTGGCTGAAGGCGAAGGGCAGTTTTCGACGACGCCTACCAAAAGCGTTGTTGAAGGCGTTGAACTTGGTTTATGTACCTTGGAACTATATTCTGAACTGTTTTATGTCGACTCTTATTTCGTCAGCAACAACTGAGTATCTTCGTCTTTCAGCAAATTATTGTACTCCTTAAGTGATCAGTTTACCTGATAGATTTACGTACGTCACCATGTAAATTTGTCTTGTTATACATATTCAAATGACCACTAGTCCAGTATTTTTGAAAGCGCTCCTGTGATTGACAGTTAATGAACCGATAATACTGAACTAAACGTACTGACCAAGAAGCGGATGTGCGAAGGTCTTAGCAGACGGCCGTTAATAATGTTGGACCGTCTAACCAGACTCTTGGTTTGTGCGATATCTCTGATGTTGGTATTAAATATTCCAGGTAAGTCTCATGAAGTTTATTTTTCAGGTTGAACCAAAACTTTACTTAATTATATCGGTAAAATACCTTCTTGGTTGTACAAAGAATGTATAAACAAAGGAGATATTTCACGTAAACGTTTAAATAAAGACTTTTGCTGCAGAAGTTGCTATGTAGAACCTATATTAACAAGACGCCAGGTAACCGTTAACTCGAGCTATTTGCCTGTTTCAGTTGTATTCTATAGAAACAACACAAAAAGTACAATTTGCGAACATCATCGATATCCTCATTATAATGAAAATATGGCAGTACTACATGTAAAACACTCGCAAATATATATTAACTAGAAATACGTATACACCACAACCCCTCGCCCAATTGCTGTTTGAAACTTACAGTACAGTACTTCTTTTAGTTCTAAATTACTTGAATTAGATAATATCCATTTCATTTGCCAAGCTACAGTAAATAATTTTCAGTGGACAATATCTCTCAGAGCTTTGTATTGTCTGAATTTAATTGTTTCATAGGACATCAAACTAAATACCGTACATGCAGCGCAAACTTTTTAATTTTTTAGTGCAGCAACATAATAGTGGGGGGTCTACTGCTGTTTCTACCATCAATCACTAAGAAAGAAATTGCTTTTTCACAATATTGATAACTCACGAAATAATCAATGCAGTATTTAGTATATAGACACCAAAGGCTGTTGAAGGAAGAATACGTGCATCTCTATCATACAGTGAGTGTCCTTTAAAAAAATCAAATTCCTTCAAATGTCTACGGATGCATATAGTTCAAATGTATAGGGGTCCATTCAAATTAGATTTACTAAGACGTATTAGGGATTCTACTCCAATTGTTAGTGTGGATAGATTATATCAGTGAGTTGATAATTCTACCTACATTGGACTACTGTGATGTGGAGCTGGCAGGAATATGGATAACTAAATATTGATGGTCATAATCAGAGGTCTCTATGCATGTCAGGGAAACTGATCTTTCCTAAGTCTGGACTTGAAACTGAATGGTTAATAGAAATCCTAAGTTTTGTACCTCTTGTATTGGAAGCAAGTTACACTGTGTAATGCTAGTTAGGAAATTCCATGGCATTTTAACATCATATCTACCGGTGAAGAGCTATTTTCCATGTTTCAATTAATCTGTTCATATGCATGTTATAGCACCATCATCTGCCTTAATTGACAATGTGAAGGATATACAACTTTTGAGTTAAAATTAGTTTTTGTAACATTGTACTGTACATTTATGAATATGTGTTGAAATTTGTAACTGTAATTTGTTAGAAACCCATGCAATGGATATAACCATTTACTATAACATTTCGTTAAATCCTTAGTCCTTATCCTGATTCTCTTTCGCAGTTGCGAAGCTTTCGGTTCACATTTTACAATCTTCGTGATCAGTTAGTATTTTGTTGGATTAAATTTGCACACTAATTTTTAACTCTCCTTTATTTAGATAATTCTCCATCCTATGTATTTTAAGTATGTTCCTTTTGAATGCACTTGCGTACGAGTCTTTATTTTCTGTTTACGTACAGGAACAACTACTTAACTATTTAAGTATCGAGGAAACAACTTTTTTAATTGACCGTCTATTAAATATACTCGAGTCTCTATTACTCAGGGCCGGATTAACCAGTAACCTAGCAGGTAACCTACATGTTACGAGCCCCGCGACAGAAGGGGCCCCACGAAAATTTGATGACAGGGAAACAAGACATAAGGTAAAAACAGTGAACCATCTTCCACCAAAGTTAAAAAAAACATGTAAAAATTGATCAAGATAATTTTTTTAAAAACTTTAATCTACGTTTCTGCCCCTTTGTCAAGATACACGGCGAGTTTACAGAGAGTTTGAGCATTATATAACATAAAAACGCTAATTACAAAATAAAATCAATTTGATTTTGTAATTGAATGAATGAATCAATCAATATGAATGAATTAATAAACTTTATTTAAAGAGGGTAACACTAATTACAATTAAGTATTCTCCCTAGTGTCCCTCTAGTTATATAATAAATATACCAATATCATCTGATAGATCATATCTTTCATTGAAATCAGGATGTAAATCAACGTTACCTTCATTCTCATCTTGTAGTTCATCATGCTGTGTAACTGGTGCGACAGATGCAAACTGATCATCGCATCATCATCATTTTGATCTAACTGTTGTTGAATTTCATTCAAGTCATCTCCACAAACTGCATATTGTTTCATTTGTTCAGTGATGTCATCAGCCAAAGCAATATAATGTTCTTGGTAAGAAGAATAACTTCTGATTAAATCAGTTTCTTCATTTCTCCATGCAGTAAACAACATAATGAGCTCACGATAATGTTTTTATGGTGCAGATTCTTTGTTAAACCAGACACTTCTAATGATTCTGGCTTGTGATCGTTTTTTAATTTTATTTTTTGTTTCACTGTTTCTTAAAAATTGATCACATGTTTCATCATCATCATTTTCATCATCAGCTACTGTTTCTAATAGAAGATCATCAACATCTAATTCTACTGATTTTTTGTTGTACGTTTTCGCACAGGAATCATACCATGCAGCCCAGTCAGCTAAAGTAATATTTTGAAGACAAGCAGGGCGCTCAACATATCGTTTTAAAAGACCACCTGAATGGATTTCTTCACTTTCATCTTCCATTTCTTTTATCTTACTAAGTGGTTTTAAAAGCTGCACTCTTTCATTAGGAGGTGATGTATTAATAAATACTACTTGACGTGATGATTTCCTCATTGGTAACTGAAGAACAATGTAAACTGCTTCTTGAGCACTGATTTCTACACTATTTAAAAATGTATTTTATATATCTCTTACTTGTTGTTTAATACTAGAATTTCCTTCTTTTGCCTCTGCACAAGCTTTTCGAAGTAATTCACTCATTCCTTTCTGTGCTTTGGAAATGTATGAAACAATATACATTGCACAAGCATAAACATCGAGGACAAATTGAATATCCATATTGGCTCTCCATCCAGTAAGATATGCTGGGTTGTAATTATTGATCCTGAGTTCATTTGGCATTCTTTTTAAAAATATAGTAGGACAATTAAGAGATGATCTGATTGCCAAAATATAATCATCCTCAAGCATACCTAAGTTACTTAATAGTTGATCAAGGCTTATATCTTCACCTTCTTTTAGATCATTTAGTTTTTTCGTGATATCTTTCCATGATTCCTTCAGTTTAATTATAGTAGTTGAAGTAACGCTGTTGTCTAATGGATAAAGTATCTTAGTTGTTCTCATTGGTGGTTGTGGATAATTGAACCTGCACACATTTTTCGACCTTTATGAATTATGAATTTGTGTTAAAATTATGAATTTGTGCTCGCTCGTTATCATTAAGAAAGTCTGTAGCAGTTAGCATGCTATCTGTGACTCCTGCAGGTATTTCTGCCTCGTCTTCACTAAAATCATCATTTAAATTTTCAGCTGTCTTGTTTTCAGAAATATTTCGTGTACTACAGTTCTCTTCTTGATTTACTTGAGGTGGATTCACATTATTACTAGTGTTTTCATTGAAATTTATTCCCCAATTCTCATCAAGGTTATTCCCTCTTCTTGGTATAAGGTACTAGTATTTGCTAACCAGGTAGCAGCTTGGAAAACTTTATATGGTCTTACATTTAGAGACAATGGTGAACTCTTATACTGTAACCTCCGTTTTAACTGAACTTTAATTGTACCAGTTTGTTCAGGTAACCTTGGTAACACATTAACAGTGTTTGTAACATCTGCAGGTACATTAACCACATGATCTTTTGAAATGCATGATCTTTTGAAATGCTAGTCTAGGTGCAATAAGTCTGCATTCTAATTCATTTAAGTAAAAAAATTCTGTTTTTTGTGGAAATTGCACTCCATTGCCAAATGCATATGGTGGAATTTTATTTTTCTTTAAATATTTTTGGCAAGATTGACAAATCCACTCCAGATTGTTCACACTAAATATGTTGCTTAAATATTTGATCATGTTTGGATTTTATAACCGAATTCAGTGGGCTTTACAAACACTATGTTTGTACCACAATTGATCACAACATGTACATACGTGTTTTAAAAATTAATTATTAGTTAGTTTATTTCCCGTGCATTTGATTGCCTACTTTCTACCTGTGACACCCTGTTGGCATATATATATATAAGCCCTATTTATTTTATTTCATCGCGTCTTACTCTGATGAAGGGCTCCGCTCGAAAAGTCAGTATCTCGTCACTAAATTATTGGCAGTTTATCACCTTTTCACTTTGCTACATATTCAAAACACTGTCTACGCAGCACTCTACTTTTTTACTATATATATATATATATATATATATATATATATATATATATATATATATATATATATATATATATATATATATATATATATATATATATATATATATATATAATATATATATATATATATTATATATATAATACACAGTATACAACTAACATGACTGTTTTATTGAAGAAGTACGATAAATGTAGGCACTAGGTATAGTAAGAAATACATTGCACTGCCGAAATCATGTCTAATCCAGAAAAAGCCCTTCAAAGAGTGATTTCGTGATGAACTGATTGCCATGCAAAAAGCGAAATGTTCCAACCACGATATTTTTTGAACCGATAGCTAACAGCTTGAAAAAAGCGAAAACGACGCTTGGATTGGATTTACAAACTCCGATAAATATTTTAGATATTCCGACGTCGATTTCTTTTGAACTACAGTACTAACTCTAGCAACTCATGCTATACATCAAATGAAAGCCTGAATAACATACTCGGACATATATTGCCAAACTATCTTTTAACTGATTATTAACAGGTTCAAACAAGCGAAAACAGCTTTACCTTTTGACGCCATGCAAACTTGATTTACAAACTTGACATTTAGTCCGTCGACGTATATTTTGAACCGAACGCTGCATTTCACGATCTTTTTTAACACAAATCTTCATTCACCGTATAACCCGACAAAACATACGTACTTTTGGTGTTTAAATATATAGTTTTGATCGGTGTCTCTCTTGCAAAATCTGTCGATGACTACGAGTGTCGTCCTTTTGTACCTGCTAACAGCATGGCGGAAAACTGGAAAAGAACCAAACGCGGTTCTTGGCGCTGGCGTCAATTTAAATTTAAACTCCAAATTTATAATCAACCAAAAATTAAAACCGTTGCAAGTTCAGGATATTATTATTAACGAACCAAAAAAGCCGTTTATAAGTACGTACGTCGCAATGACAATTCCTAATCCTAACCTAACCCCTGCGACTGCCAATTATCCCTCTCTAACCCCAATTTTCCTTTGTACACCATATATATATATATATATATATATATATATATATATATATATATATATATATATATATATATATATATATATATATATATATACATATTCCGACATAAAGGCTACTTCGATTATCGCTGATACAGCAGTATAGTTTCTTTTTTCTCGTGTTGACCAGGATCTGATATCACTCGTTCGCTGCGCTCACTCGTTCAATATCCTGAACAACACTCCGGAAATAAATGTCATATTTCCCACCATGTATTATTCTCTATATAATCAATAAAAATATCGCTTTATAAAACGTACTAACCATGGTGATTGGTAATAAATTTAGAACGTTCTGACTGCTTATATATAAACACATTTACCAAAATCTAACAATGGCGTAATGTTGGTGCAAAGGATGAGAAAGAGAAATGAGTTCTTAGAAGAACTGTTTAAAGATATGAGAAATAAATAGGCTTAAAATAAATTAATAAATTAATTTTCGGCCTATTTATTTCTCAAATCTTTAAACAATTCTTCTAAGAACTCATTTCTCTTTCTCATCCTTTGCTCATTACGCCATTATTGGATTTTGGTAAATGTGTTTACAAATAAGGAGTTTAGCTTTGATCAGAACGTTCTGAATTTACGACATGTTGAATGTCACCACAACAAAGTACTATTTTAATCAATAAAAAGTAAACATATAGTTGAAATACCGACCAAGTTCAGAGTTTCGAAGGTATATCCATGCATCCTATTGAAATTCGTCTTCAAAAGAGCACAAATATTCGACAATAAAAGCCGCCATTTCCGAAAGCGCTAAGCAACCTGGTACTGTACTTGTGACATCAAAGAGTCCAACTTGTTTACAAATGCAATATCAATGGCTGCTCTTCAACCGCATCGTCTCAGCCAGAACATGTGCATAATTCCCGGTAAAGTCAAGTTGGACAATTTCACGTCATAAGTGCAGTGCCAGGTTGTTTAACACTCTTCAAAATGGCGGCTTTTACTGTCGAATATTTTGGCTACTGATCTCAAAAATAGGACTACTGGCTTGAGCTTTCTATTGTATCTGATGAACAGATTTTGAAGCTTTCATATTTGCATAACGCAAATTGACAAGAGATGATCATTAGAAGCTCCGAGTTTGAAGCAAATCAAATGTGACGCTCGCGAAATAGTTTTAGTGTCTGGCCAATATAGTTTATTTGTTAACATTAAATGCATAAAATCTTGAACCTAATTTGACGCCTCGTGTTAGGCTTCTCTCACTGGATAATTAGAGCCAAGTCGCAGTAAGTCTGTAGGCATGCCATGAATCGTTTTACCCAGTAATTTGAAAATGTCTTCTGGTCCTCTTTATAGTAAAATTATTTATTTTCTCGATGGTAAGAGCACATAATCCAACAAAAAACCTTATAGGACCGGCTTCATTTTCTGAACAATAGTAGCTATATAGATCCAGTCTCGAAGACGAATTTCAAAATGGTGAATATCTCAACTATATGTTTACTTTTTATTGATAATAAGAAAATAATTACCCTTTAAGTGTCACATGTCCATGTTGATCCGAACAAGCTTTTAGCTCTGATTCGCATGCTCTAGTATGGCTGGGATAAGATCCTGGGTACAAGGATGATTCTAGTATATGTTATTTTTGTATCTGGTGGAGTATAAGCAAATGATTCATAAACATTGTTTTTCATTTCTTTGAAGACGTTTATTCTCAAGAAATTATTCAAATCGGCAATATTTTGCGTGCTCCTCATGTAACAGGTAAATAATCATGTAATTAATTGGTAGGCATATAGATAATAGATAGGAGGAAATTAATGAAAGGTAAATAATTAGGTAATTAATGGGTAGGTATAGATAATTGATAGGAGGTAATTAATGAAAGGTAAATAATTAGGTAATTAATGAATATAGGTAGATAATTGATAGGAGGTAATTAATGAAAGGTAAATAATTAGGTAATTAATGAATATAGGTAGATAATTGATAGGAGGTAATTAATGAAAGGTAAATAATTAGGTAATTAATGGGTAGGTATAGATAATTGATAGGAGGTAATTAATGAAAGGTAAATAATTAGGTAATTAATGAATATAGGTAGATAATTGATAGGAGGTAATTAATGAAAGGTAAATAATTAGTTAATTAATGGGTAGGTATAGATAATTGATAGGAGGTAATTAATGAAAGGTAAATAATTAGGTAATTAATGAATATAGGTAGATAATTGATAGGAGGTAGTTAATGAAAGGTAAATAATTAGGTAATTATAATGAATATAGGTAGATAATTGATAGGAGGTAATTAATGAAAGGTAAATAATTAGTTAATTATAATGAATAGGTAGATAATTGATAGGAGGTAATTAATGAAAGGTAAATAATTAGTTAATTAATGGGTAGGTATAGATAATTGATAGGAGGTAATTAATTAAAGGTAAATAATTAGTTAATTATAATGAATATAGGTAGATCATTGATAGGAGGTAATTAATGAAAGGTAAATAATTAGTTAATTAATGGGTAGGTATCGATAATTGATAGGAGGTAATTCATTAAAGGTAAATAATTAGTTAATTATAATGAATATAGGTAGATAATTGATAGGAGGTAATTAATGAAAGGTAAATAATTAGTTAATTAATGAATATAGGTAGATAATTGATAGGAGGTAATTAATGAAAGGTAAATAATTAGGTAATTAATGGGTAGGTATAGATAATTGATAGGAGGTAATTAATGAAAGGTAAATAATTAGGTAATTAATGAATATAGGTAGATAATTGATAGGAGGTAATTAATGAAAGGTAAATAATTAGTTAATTAATGGGTAGGTATAGATAATTGATAGGAGGTAATTAATGAAAGGTAAATAATTAGGTAATTAATGAATATAGGTAGATAATTGATAGGAGGTAATTAATGAAAGGTAAATAATTAGGTAATTATAATGAATATAGGTAGATAATTGATAGGAGGTAATTAATGAAAGGTAAATAATTAGTTAATTATAATGAATATAGGTAGATAATTGATAGGAGGTAATTAATGAAAGGTAAATAATTAGTTAATTAATGGGTAGGTATAGATAATTGATAGGAGGTAATTAATGAAAGGTAAATAATTAGGTAATTAATGGGTAGGTATAGATAATTGATAGGAGGTAATTAATGAAAGGTAAATAATTAGGTAATTAATGGGTAGGTATAGATAATTGATAGGAAGTAATTAATGAAAGGTAAATAATTAGGTAATTAATGAATATAGGTAGATAATTGATAGGAGGTAATTAATGAAAGGTAAATAATTAGGTAATTAATGGGTAGGTATAGATAATTGATAGGAGGTAATTAATGAAAGGTAAATAATTAGGTAATTAATGAATATAGGTAGATAATTGATAGGAGGTAATTAATGAAAGGTAAATAATTAGTTAATTAATGGGTAGGTATAGATAATTGATAGGAGGTAATTAATGAAAGGTAAATAATTAGGTAATTAATGGGTAGGTATAGATAATTGATAGGAGGTAATTAATGAAAGGTAAATAATTAGGTAATTAATGAATATAGGTAGATAATTGATAGGAGGTAATTAATGAAAGGTAAATAATTAGTTAATTAATGGGTAGGTATAGATAATTGATAGGAGGTAATTAATGAAAGGTAAATAATTAGGTAATTAATGAATATAGGTAGATAATTGATAGGAGGTAATTAATGAAAGGTAAATAATTAGGTAATTATAATGAATATAGGTAGATAATTGATAGGAGGTAATTAATGAAAGGTAAATAATTAGTTAATTATAATGAATATAGGTAGATAATTGATGAGGTAATTAATGAAAGGTAAATAATTAGTTAATTAATGGGTAGGTATAGATAATTGATAGAAGGTAATTAATGAAAGGTAAATAATCAAGTAATTAATGGTAGGTATAGATAATTGATAGGAGGTAATTAATGAAAGGTAAATAATTAGTTAACTAATGAATATAGGTAGATAATTGATAGGAGGTAATTAATGAAAGGTAAATAATTAGGTAATTAATGGGTAGGTATAGATAATTGATAGGAGGTAATTAATGAAAGGTAAATAATTAGGGAATTAATGAATATAGGTAGATAATTGATAGGAGGTAATTAATGAAAGGTAAATAATTAGTTAATTATAATGAATATAGGTAGATAATTGATAGGAGGTAATTAATGAAAGGTAAATAATTAGTTAATTAACGGGTAGGTATAGATAATTGATAGGAGGTAATTAATGAAAGGTAAATAATTAGTTAATTATAATGAATATAGGTAGATAATTGATAGGAGGTAATTAATGAAAGGTAAATAATTAGTTAATTAACGGGTAGGTATAGATAATTGATAGGAGGTAATTAATGAAAGGTAAATAATTAGGTAATTAATGGGTATGTATAGATAATTGATAGGAGGTAATTAATGAAAGATAAATAATTAGGTAATTAATGAATATAGGTAGATAATGGATAGGAGGTAATTAATGAAAGGTAAATAATTGTGTAATTATATTATGAACATATTTTTTTAATCGAGTGTGTCCCTAGAGCGCATGCGCTTATCCATGTGGCTTACTCTAAAATCATTTTAATTACGCGATTACTATACAGTTGTTTATATAAATAAAGATAGAAAAAATAAATGAGAAATAGAATGCTGACACGGGTGTCAAGAATCATTCGAATAAAAATATTTTCGACTTAAAATGTATATATTCCAACACTCGAAATTTGCCTTTACCATAAATGCTTAGAACATGTAATTAATGGGAGGTATATAGCTAATGGTTACCAGGTAACTAATGAGGTAAATAATTGTATAATTAATGACTATAAGTAGATAAGGTATTTGAGATAATTAATGAAAGGTAAACAGCAAGGTAATTAATGGATAGGTATAGATAAAGGATAGCAGTAATTGAAATAACAGGTAAATAATTATGTAATTGATAATAGATAGGAGGTAATTAGTAAAAGGTAAATAACATGTAATTGATGGATACAGGTAGTGGTGTCATAAAAGACGAGGACCAGCTTACAATTTACTATTTATTTCAACACAATATACTATACAACAGTTGTTTCACATCACAAAACGTACATGCAACGTTTTTCCGTTCTGCGCATGTTTACGAACGTTCAAGGTCACCGATGACCAAATAACTTCAACAAATTGTATACGGAATAATGATTAACTTTCGACATCCTCCAGGGCGGGCGAAGATCTTGTGCCCATTTAGAGATTTTGTTTCTCGCTTCCAATGCTGCGGCTCTCTTTGGTCGTGGTAAGTTTGGAACAGTGGTAAGGTCAGAGGTGGTAGTAAGATGATTGGTTTCCTCGTTACTGTCTGGTTGTTCATCTTGTTCAGTTCTCTTGGCTGTGATCTCTAGCGGATAAAGCTTTGTGATTGGTCTGTTCGTGCGACCAGTTTTTGTTCGAATGTTAGCAGCTCGAACCAAGCCATAATTTCCTTGAATGAGGCTCTCTATGATTGCTAGTTTCCACGATAACCTGGGTTTATCATCGTGTACCAACACAACTTCGCCTACTTTGATAGTTTGGTCGTTGTCTCCACTGGTTCTGTGGAATTCGCGAAGGGATGTTAGATACTCATGTCGCCAGCGAGACCAGAAACGTTGTAGAATTGATGCATGTAATTTGTTTCGTTTTCTTAGGTCAGAATCATCCCACTAATTCATCTTCATCAATGACTGGGTAAGGTAAAGATGTAATTCTCCTTCCATGTAAAAGATGGGAGGGAGTTAGTGGCTCGTCGTCTTTAATGTCGCTTGAAACATACGTCAGGGGACGATCGTTAAGAATTGCTTCTACTTCAACTGTCAGTGTTTGGAGCTCAGACAATGTTATGAATGCTCTTCCTAGTGTCTTCTTGAGGGCATTCTTTGATAATCCGATGAGTCTTTCCCAGAAGCCTCCAAACCAAGGAGCTCGTTTGGGTATGAACTGCCAATCGACACCTCGTCTGGTAAAGGCTTCCTTCAGCGACGGCGACTGGAATAGTCGTTTGAGTGCCTCTGCTCCAGCTGTGAAGGTTGAAGCGTTGTCCGATACCATGCGGCTGGGTAAGGATTTGCGGCTTGCAAATCGGCGAAAGGCTTGTAAGAAACTTCTTTCTGATAGATCTGTGACGACTTCCAAATGTATGGCTCTGGTTACAGCGCACGTAAAGAGGCAAATGTAGCTCTTAATCTCTTCATTGTTTGATCTCACATACATTGGTCCAGCGTAGTCGACACGAGTGACTGAAAAGGGCACTGTCTGTTGCATTCTTATCTTTGGTAGTGGGGCAGGATCAGGGGCTTTGTAAGCTGTTCCATCGAGTTTCCTTACACAAGTAGCTTTTTCACGTACTGATGCATCGAAATGATCCAAAAGCTTTGGCGAAATGCTGTGACTGTTGAGGCAGTACCAGAGTGAAGCTGTTTGGCGTGGGCTTCATAAACAATGAGTGCTGTAAATGGATGGTTTGGTGGAAGAAGATAAGGAAACTTTGCTTGCTCTGTAAGTGGTGCATTATGGATCCTCCCACCACAGCGAAGAAATCCTTTGTCGTCAATGAACAAACGGAGTTGTCTGACCAGTGGTAAACGTGTCTTCGAACGGGCTTTGATGTTGTCGATTTCCTTGCTGTAGGTTAAAACTTGGCAGTTTTGCACCCATTTGCGTTGCGATTCACTTCTCTATTCGATCGTTGGTGCTCCAACGTTGCTTGGTTGTTTCTTAATGATGCGAACAAATCTCAGAACGTAGGATGTAACATTAAGCAGTTTGTTAAGCGTGCTGTATCTGGATACGTCAATGATCTGGTGTATCCCAAGTTCACTCGTTGATGGAGTTGATTCTGTGGTTACAGCTTATTTGTTGGCTGGATCGACTATGTTAACGTTGAGAACTTTGGATGGGTTGCATGAGGGCCATAATGATTGGTGAGGTAACCAGTCCGGGCCATGCTGCCATAGATGTGATGCGTGGAATTGTTGCGCTGTAATTCCACGAGTGAGCAAATCGGCTAGGTTGCTCTTGGTGGGGCAATGGTTCCAGTGCGTTGTGGGAAAAAGATGTTTGATTTCTCGAACACGATTCGCGATGAATGGTTTCAGTGTCTTGTCGCTGTGTAACCAGTGCAGGACGATTTCACGATCTGACCATAAGTGAACTGTCAAACTGTCGTATCTTTGTTGTTGCTGTCAATGCTGCCATCAGTTCCAACTGTGGCAGTGTTAACTTCTTGAGAGGTGCGACTCTTGATTTTGCGATGACCATCGACGTTTGATTTCCATTGCAGAGGTAAGCGACTGCACCAAAAGCCTTTGTGCTTGCGTCAGCGAATACGTGAAGTTGAGTGTTAATTCGATCTGTGTTCTTGAGTGAGAAGTGGCATCTTGGTAACACAGTTTTAGTGGCATCCTCGATCTCCTTGGCGATGTTGATCCATGACGTGGCAAGTTCTGTGGGGAGTGGTTCGTCCCACTCGATTCGTTGCTGCCATAACTCTTGCATTAGGATCTTTGCCTTAATGGTAACTGGTGATATGAATCCGAGCGGGTCGTATGTCTTGGAGGATTCTCGTAGAACTTCACGCTTGGTAATGAGATCGTTGGATGAAGGAGTAATTACTCGTTGATTTAAACTCAGTGTGTCGGTTGATGGATTCCATTTCAGACCAAGAAGGTTAACAATTTCATTGGGGTCTGCCACGTTCTGGCTGGCTGCTTGATTGCAAAGAATTTGACTGTTAGATGCCCACGACCGTAGATTGAATTTACCGTCAGCCATGATTGATCTTGATTCGTTGTAGTACTGGAGATTTTCTTCTTCTGTGTCGCGTCCTGAAATGAAGTTGTCCACATACAAATCATTTTTGATGTCCTTGGCTACGGGGGATTCGTAGTTGTCCAAGTGGGTATGTAGAGTTGCGTTGAGCATAAAGGGTGAACTTGTGGAACCAAATAGGACGACTTTAAAGCGGTAGACTTGAAATGCACTTTCTGGGTCAGTCGAATCAGATAACCAGAGAAATTTCGTAAAGTCTCTGTCGCGTTCATCGAGGCCTACATGCAGGAATGCTTTCTCAATGTCTGTCGAGAATCCATAGGAGTATGTACGAAACCTCAGAATGATGGCACACAGGTCGTTCAGGAATGGCGGTCCGACTTCCAGGCAATCGTTTAAAGATGGGGAATTAGACGTTTGACGACAGCTGCAGTCAAATACGATTCTGACTGGAGTTGTGGATGACTCTTTCTTAACAGGATGGTGTGGAATGTAGTGAGCGTTGTCTGAAGGTTGAGATGTTTGGACTTTCTCAATGAATCCTCGGTTTTCATACTCGGTGATTATTTCTCCATACGTCTTGAGAAGCTCTGGTGTGTGGCTTAGGCGACGTGCCATCGATCTAGTCCTGGCTTTGCATATAGTGTAGTAAGAAGGGAGTGGAGGGTGTTCCTCTTTCCACGGAAATCTTGCGTTGTATCCACCATTGGTCTCACGAGTGATAGATGGTCGTTGGTAATCTGCGAGAAACTGTTTATGTGGGATGCAGGAATGCTTTCTCAATGTCTGTCGAGAATCCATAGGAGTATGTACGAAACCTCAGAATGATGGCACACAGGTCGTTCAGGAATGGCGGTCCGACTTCCAGGCAATCGTTTAAAGATGGGGAATTAGACGTTTGACGACAGCTGCAGTCAAATACGATTCTAACTGGAGTTGTGGATGACTCTTTCTTAACAGGATGGTGTGGAATGTAGTGAGCGTTGTCTGAAGGTTGAGATGTTTGGACTTTCTCAATGAATCCTCGGTTTTCATACTCGGTGATTATTTCTCCATACGTCTTGAGAAGCTCTGGTGTGTGGCTTAGGCGACGTACCATCGATCTAGTCCTGGCTTTGCATATAGTGTAGTTAGAAGGGAGTGGAGGGTGTTCCTCTTTCCACGGAAATCTTGCGTTGTATCCACCATTGGTCTCACGAGTGATAGATAATCGTTGGTAATCTGCGAGAAACTGTTTATGTGGGTCGTCATCAGTTGGTGGTTTAATACCCATTGATTCCAAAGACCAAAATCGTTGTAGGTCGTATTCTTCTTGATAAGATGACGTGGAAAACTGTATAAAGTTAGCAACATAATTACCTGGATGGGCAGTTTGTAGTGGTCCCGATAATAGGTAGCCAACTTTGGACTGCATAGCTGTTGGACCGTTGCCACGGATGACTTTATCTTCAACGATATCCCAATAATGATCTGCTCCAACAAGGACAGAAATTTCGAAGTTTTCATCACTGGTTACAGGGTGCGCGAGGTGAAGGCCTTGCAGATGCGGTATACTGCTTATGTTGTCACGTGAGTGAAGCTGAAGGGGTGTTGCGATATTTTCAACTATGAGTACACATAGTGGGATTTCTTCATTCTTGTTTGTCTTGACGTTGATGATGGTGGATTCTAAGAACTTTGCAGCTGATGTTTGGGCACCAAAGGCTGATAAACTAATGAGTTCCTTTCCTGTGGGTCGTAGTTGCAGTTGAGTAGCCAGACTTCTTGTGATAAATGATCTTTGTGCTCCTTCATCAAAGAGGATGTTTGCTTCGCAGTAGATTTGCTGGGTGGCAACTGTTGCTATGGCTGTCTTGAGGAGGGTTATAGTATTGGTGGGAATAGACAAAGAGGTAATGGGAGTCATGGTGGTATGGACAACATTGCTAGGAGGAGACTCATTCTTCTTGGTTGAAGGTGGAGTGGGGTCTTTTCGAAGATCGGTGGTGCAAAGACTGGTGTGGTGTTTCCCTTTACACTTGCGACAGCGGTTTTTCGATTGGCAAGCTGAGGATTTATGATGACCCAAACAGTTGAAACAAAGTTTGTCTTCTTTCACAATTGTCCAGCGTTTTGTACAGTCAGTAATGAAATTGCAGTCATTAGATGAGTGAGCTTTCTTGCAATATACACATTTCTTTGGTTTTGGAGGAGCAGGTGGGTTGAATCCAGGAGGTGGAGGTTTACTTGCTCCAAATTGGTTGTGTGTGAGAAATGATCCTGTAACAGAGCCAAAAGGGTTGACTTTGGAGATGTTGTTTTCCAGATTATGTATCCCAGCTTCAAGGATTTTAATTTCCTTATTAATAGCTTCTCTTAGTTGTGAGAATGTCCATTCTGGGCTGCTGTGTTCACGAGCAAGATTTCGTCGGAGGTCATGAGGTAATTTGCCAAGGATTACAGGAACAAGAAGATCACCATATGACTCCTGAGATTTACCAAGAGATGTAAGTCCTCTTACATGAGTTTCCATGGAGTCATAAAATTGTTGTAGACTATATAGCTCATTGGTGGGATTGGGTAGTTTCAGAAGAGCTTGCATGTGGGTACTGATGATTTTTTGTGGTTCTCCGAAACGGGTTTTAAGGAGGTCAACTGCCTGTGCATAATTGGTGTTGGTAAGTAGGAATCCAGCAATGGCTCTGCATGCATCTCCAGTTAGCTGAGCTCTTAGATAGTTGAACTTTTGAACTCCTTCAATATTTGGGTTTGAATTAACTGCCACCTCAAATGAGTCCCAAAATGTAAGCCAGTCTATAGGATTTCCAGAAAAGGTTGGAAGGTGCAACTTGGGGAGACGGGTAGCATGACCCATGGTGGGAATAGGGTTGGATTGAGGGAGTGGTTGTACTTGATTAAGGTGAGAATTGTTCAACATTGTATCAACATTAGGGTTACCACTATCAGTATTAGGGTTTTCTGAATTAACAACATTCTCAGTTTGGTGGGTATATGCTGGCGATTCTTGATTAGATAGTGGTGGTTGATGAGCGACTTGTGATGAAGTACTGACTTGTGATGAAGTACTGACTTGTGATGATGTACTGGGAGAAACTTGATTTTGAGGTGGATTCTTAGTGGGTTTTTGAACGGAAGTGGAAGACAAAATAAAGGTATTTATCTGAGCAGTTTTTTCGCTGATTTCGCCTTCGATATCCTCTGCCTCGATTATTTCGTATTCAAGATCATCTGGGTCTTCGATCATCTGGATATCTTGAATTTTCTGGTTGAGTTCGTTCAATACTGTTTTCTTCTTTGCCAGTTGTTCAATAGTAGCGGTGAGCGAAGCAATCTGCATGGCGTTTGGGGCTTCGGACTGATCCATGATTTTGGCAGCTTTGTTTAGAACCTTCGTCAAATGAGCTCTGTATCCTTTGCGTGAGCGTTGAATTCATTGAATTTCATCCATCCTGGTCACGGCACCAAATAATGTCATAAAAGACGAGGACCAGCTTACAATTTACTATTTATTTCAACACAATATACTATACAACAGTTGTTTCACATCACAAAACGTACATGCAACGTTTTTCCGTTCTGCGCATGTTTACGAACGTTGGTCACCGCTGACCAAATAACTTCAACAAATTGTATACGGAATAATGATTAACTTTCGACAAGTGGATACAGGTTGGTATAGATAATGGATAGGAGGTAATTAATGAAAGGTACTGTAAATGACATGTAATTGAGAATGGTATAGATAATGGAACAGTTTCATGTGGTAATTCTTCTGACAATGATCGTATCAACTCCTCAGCTCCGGTATTTAGCGGTCGCGAGACGACTGGGTTGCCACCTGGTGTTGCCGTGCTTGATCGAGAAGTACAGGCAGCTTACGAGTTGTCGTTGCGCTTTGGACATCTTGGGTAGCTCTCTCGTACGCATACTTCAACCGAGCACGAAGTTCGTCCACATAACAGCTTTGGGACGATGGCAGATTGGTAACCAGTCCGAAGTTGATATCAATCGGTAGTCTCGGGCTTCGACCAAACATCAGATAATAATGCGAGTACTAAGGTCGAAGTATAAGGTCGAAGTATGCTTCATGCAGTTGTAGGCATGTACAAAGACCAGAACGTAATCTGGCCAACTTGACTTTTGGTCTTTGTCAAGGCTTCCGAGCAGATTCCACAGGATCCTGTTGAAGCGTTCAGTTTGTCCATTTCCCTGTGCATGATATGGCGTCGTACGGGATTTCACAATTCCCGCTAATTTACACAGTTCTCGTATAAGTGTAAAGACTCGAAATCAGCCGCCTGGTCTGAATGGATGCGGTGTGGAAAACCATAGTTCATAAAGACCTTTTCCCACAAGATCTTTGCTACTGTGGAAGCCTTCTGGTTTCGGGTTGGATATGCCTGCACGCAAACTTGGTAAAGCTATCAGTGATGACTAGAATGCTACTAAAGCCACCTTTACCTTCTCCCAATGATATAAAATCAATTGCCAACACTTCAAAATGTTCCGTTGTTTCCAAGGAGAGCATCGGCGCTGCAGCCGGGTAAGACGTCTTGCACTTTATACACCTATCGCAACTTGCAATGTAGTGCTCTACATCACGTGTCATATAAGGCCAAACGAAACGTGTCCGAGCAATTTCCATGGTAAGTTCCAAGTTCATTGTGTATATTCCCTGCAGTGCTTATTGTCGGCTGGCTACAGGTAACACCAGCTGGAAACTTTGGGTTCCTTCCTCGTTACGACACCGCTTTAAAATCCCATCGCGAATGACCAAATGGTTGAACTCCGGAGCTAGTCTCCGAGCCTCTGGACAGATACGCTAAATAAAAGTTCTTCTGACTTAGGCGGGGTTGCACTCTGCAGAAAAGGTCCTCAGCAATGGCGGGGTCCTGGCGTTGTAGTTCTGGCCAATTGATAGTCACTTTGGTCACTGACGAGGTTCCTTGGAGAACAGGACCTCCAAGATCGGCTACAACTGCTTCTGGTCTTGCCCGAGAACTTCAACTGCTGGTGACCAAATATCATCGTCCGATTCAGGATCATGAACTTTGCAGGATTGACATAGTGCTTGAAATGACAATGCTCTGAGAGATCAGCAGTAGGTGATTCCAAAGGCTGGAGTCGGTTCAAAAATCGGTTGAGGTAATCCGGTTTGCCATCACTCCTCTCGGAGCCCGAATCTTCGCGTGGGATTCTAGAAAGGCCATCTGCATCACCATTTTCCTTGCCTCTGCGATACGTGATGATAAAATCGAATGGCACCAAGGATGTTAGCCATCGTTGATCTGTCGGACTGAGTTTTGCTGACGTAATGAGGTAAATTAACGGATTACTATCCGTCACAACGTGGCTCTTCATCCCGTAAAGGTACTCTCGAAATTTCTCAGTGATGGCCCACTTGAGAGCTAGGAATTCTCTCCGATATGCTGAGTAGTTCCGTTCTGCCGAGTTCAAAGCTCGACTCGCGTAAGCGATGACTCGAGCTTTGTTATCTTGCATCTGGTACAAGGCAGGGCCTAGGCCATCCCCACTTGCATCGGTATGGAGGATGAAAGGAAACTTAAAATCAGGAAATCCAAGAATTGGAGGAGCTGTCAGTTTGGAAATAAGTGTCTCAAAAGAATCTTGGCATTCCCTCGTCCAAACAAATGGTGGACTTTCTTCTGGGACTTTTTCTTTCCTTTCCTATGCGCTCCAGCCAGCAACCGTCGAAGAGGTTCAGCTATCTTGGAAAATTGGTAGACAAATGAGCGGTAATAACTGGCGAATCCTAAGAAGGTCTGCAGCTGCTTGCCATTCTTTGGTGGGTATAAACAACCACTCCTGTAATTATGCAATTTTGTCTGGGTCTGGCTCGATGCCCTTAGCAGAAACAATGTGTCCAAGACATTTAAAGTGCCCATAACCTCAACATTTTTATTGTTTTATTTGGAAGAACTTTTAAAATGATAAAGTAACTTCTTTTGAAGATTTTCGTTTCTTTGCTTTCTTTTTGAGATATATCAGTTTGTTTGATATGCAAATGTCTGGAATTTCGTCACACATGCATAATGACTTATTGGAGAAATGTGTGTGTCTCTTTCATTCTCGAAAGAAATCCTTTAAAATCAAGAAGTTTGGTGTTGTGGGAGAAACGCACACACGTGTTATTCACACTTTAGTGTTTTTATTTCATGAACGCAAATATATATAACATTCTCTGATAACTCATTATGTATGTGTGGCGAAATTCCAGATGTTTGCATATCAAACAAACTGATATATCTCAAAAAGAAAGCGAAGAAGTGAAAATCTTCAAAATAAGTTACTTTATCATTTTAAAAGTTCTTCCAAATTTTAACTTTGCTTTGGAAAAGTTTTAAATTGGAAGGTTTTAGCTTGAGGCCAAACTGACTAAGGCGCTTCAGAACTTCCTCCAACCTTTCAAGCATTTCGTCGAAACTGTTCGCAAATACAATGACATCGTCGATGTACACCACACACTTCTTGAAATTCAAATCCTTTAGGCAATGCTCCATTAATATCTGAAACGTGGCAGGGGCATTCGTAAGTTCAAACGGCATTGTGTTGTATTCGTATAATCCAAATGGGCGTTGTCATGACTGTCTTTGGATGGTCACATTCTGCCATTTGAACTTGTAGGTACCCACTTTGAAGATCCAAAGTACAAAAGTACTTTGAGCCACTTAATGCTTGCAAAATCTCAGTCACTCGGGGAATTGGGTATGACTCCTTTATGGTTCCGAAAGTCCACACATAACCTTATACCTGTTGTCTCGCTTGCGAACTATCACCACAGGGGATGCGTAAGGACTCTTGGACTTTGTTATGACCTCTGTATCCAGCAAATCCTGAATTGCTTGTCGACACGCTGGTAGGTTTCCTTAAAGGGAACCTTATCTGTGACTTTTATCTCATGCTCAACTTCGGTTGTGCATCCAAGGTCATTTGAGTTTGTAGCAAATACATGGGACATCCTGTCAAACAGACCAGCAACCTTTTCTCTCTGTTCTTCATCAAGGGGTGCTGTTGACAAGTCAAATAGATCTTTGGCATTAGTTGTACAACCAAGCACTGTAGCAATCCTTGTCTTTGGATGGATTATCACTGGCTTGCTTGTCATGTTAGTGATCTCTATGGGTACTTACTTTACAGGTGCTGAGGCCTCTTAACCAGGTGCATTTTAACCAGGCCAGGCGTAACTGTGATAGCCCCGTTCCTTTCCATCTCACTGCTGGGTTCAATAATTGCCTTCAATTCCCCGTCTGGAGGAGGCCTTGTAATTCCCCAAACAACCATTCGCTCATTAGCTCCGACGACAACTTTGCGACGAGAAGTTAATTTCACATCAAGGTCACCTCCGTCTTGCTTAGTGATAAAGCTCTCACGCAAGTGAAGTGATTTATAGGCCCGGGCCCATGCCGAAGAGCACTTGGCCCTCTGGAGATAGTTTCTTCCATTGATCTTGACACACTGTTCTCTGTATTGTTTTGCTACGTTGGTACCAATGATGACAGGAACACGTTCATTGTAGAGATTGTCTGGAACAACAAGGACCAAGGCAGGGTAACTGCCATCAATGCTAACTTCCTGTGAAGGGAACAGAACCATAACTTCAATATACCCGAGGAATGGCACTTCTTTACCACCAGCACCCACAACTTTAATGAGGTTGGTTATTCGCTGTATTGGGCATCCTTTCAAGTATTTCTTGTAAAAGGATTGAGACACCGATGAGACTTGGCTACCAGTATCCAATAAGGCACAACATGGATGACCATTAATGATAGCTGTACACTCATTTAAGTCTCCAATAAGGGATTCCAGCTTTGATATCATGGTGTTTTGGGGTCCTGAACAGTTATTTACTACCTCCGACTGGCCCTCGTCGAAGGCGCATTCCCGTTTCACAAATCTGTAGAAGAGGGTGTGTTTCGGCATCCTTTTCGAATACGACCAACGATAGCAAGTTGGTATGGTGTAACTCCGTGGGGAGTTTCTTCCACTAAACTTATCTTCAAGCTGTTGATCAGACCCCCTTGAATATTGGGTCCCCTTGCCATTCTTTTCTTGCGCCATGTTTTTTGTGGCGATTGAATGCTTATCTGTGGAAATATTACTGATGTTTGAAATAGAGTCAACTTCCTCCTCTGAAAGGGAGATCAATAATGATTTTTTCATCTCTAGAATCTATGCCGACTATAACGTGTGACGTCAAAGTTGTGATTTGACCGCACAATGAGGTGGACAAAATTGGTGTAATTTTTCCACTTTTACAATTAAAAAATAAAGCACTTTCATTTGTCGTGATTGAAAAACCGATACCATCGTAATATTCAGCGCATCAAGAAGTACGAAAATGGGTCATAAAAACAGAGTTGAATTTTTCGTTTCATAGGCGCTTTAATGAACGGATGACCATCGTCATGAGTTTTTACACCTCCGAAAAGAGAAGCAGAACTGTCTGAGTGAATGGGAAACATGTATATTGGCTGAAACAAAAAGTAGATGCCTGACTCCTCGGAAAACTTCTCGGAAAACGACCTTAAATCGTAGGCCCTACGGAATCACTTATCAGTTGGGTTTTCCTAAGAGTGATAAACTGAATAGTTGAGCTCTTAAAACATGAGCGTTTGGTTCGGATAAATAGGGCAACCTTATCCTGCGTGATCGACTGTAGATAAATCATACTCATATTCAACAAAGCATAGCGCCATATACAATATATTATTGGGTATCATAAATTAAGTAATTTATTATACCCAATTAGACATAACTGTCAATCCTAAATGATCCTCACTCTCAAACTCGTATCCAGGGCATTTTTCCTCCACGGTGGAAGGTCGGCTGGTCACATGACACCCAGAATATATGGGTGTTTTAATATGATAATTTATAATCAAGAGCATTATTTTCATATACAAATTTATTTTAGGATTAGGATTGGGATTATGGTCAGGACTAGGGATAAAAGTATTCGTGTTAGGATTAGGGTCAGGATGACAAGTTATTTATTTTTTAGTAATCGATGGTAGAAACACCAGTACACTTTCCCACTGTTCAACAGTTTTGGGCTATTTAATTACTTTTTAATAATTTATGTATTATGACATAATTAAGAAAATATGAAACGAAAATTAAGTTTTGGTTCTTCTAAAATAACGAAGAATTGTAATTTAGAACTCTTTCATATCTCACATCGTTGAGATATTTAGACTTTTGTGATTTTTTCACGAGGTTTTTGCAAGCTTTTTGAAAATCAGGTGTTTCGAGATTATTCGACAAACTCACTTGAAACATTACACAATACGACACTTTGTGAAACTTGACATCATTACAACAAAATAGCGATGCCAAATTACTTTACCATATTTCTAACTACTTGATATACGTGACGTCGGTGGTTATTCATGTGCATATTATCACAAAAGTCTAAATATCTCAACGACGTGAGATATGAAAGAGCTCTATATTCCCATTCCTCGTTATTTTAGGAGTTCGTTTAAATAACTAAAACTGAATTTTCGTTTCATAAGGGTCTAAGAGATAGTGTCCACTGAAAATATATTCAGATTGGGAGAGCGGGCGAGGGTATGTTAAGCACACGTATTTATAGTTTCTGTAAGGACAGTTTTCACTGCTTACGCGGGATTTGCCATTGCCATGTTTTGTTCTCCATCGTCTCTTGTCTACTGCTCTCCTTAGCCATTACCTGCATGCTCTCATCTTTCCTCGTCCTATCGGAGCAGACCTTTCCACCTTCATCCTCCGACACGTCTCTTCACCCAGTCGTCATCATTCTTCCTTTCAGCATGACCGAACAACCACAATCTTGCTTTGCTCAGTACCTCACCTATCCTTTCAATACCCTTCTTCTCTCCTTTAACTCCTTACTAGTTCTTTGCTCCTTCAGAGATATACCAGTCATCCACCAACCAAGTCTCCCCTTTGATTTAACTCTTTCCTGTCCGGTAGAAACAACCTAGAAATATCTCTAGAAATAACCCTAAATGTAGTGAAAGCTATACATTTTCTGAAAGACCAATAAACCGGCTTTTACCAATGATATTAAATTTCCCGAACTAGACAAATTATGCTAATATAAATTAGAATAATTAGAATAATTATCATAAATAAGTTTCGAAAACCTTGATTTTCTAGTAAAGCCCATTTAGCACGCCCGCGTAGCATCATGAAAATTTAAAATGCCACCAATCGCAGAGTTTTTTTTAATGAAATGAAATAAAACTTGGCGTGTGAGTGAATCTCATGTGCCTGGCGCTGTCGATTTTCAATTTTTAATCTTGCGTTACCGTTTGCCGTGTCTTTCGATAAACGACTTCATCAATCTTCTAGGACTAATTGGGCAGGACAGGAAATAGTTAATTCTAAGGAGAGACTCTGCTGCATCCACATGACCTCACCATCTCTATCCTTTCCATCAAATCATCTGATTCACATTGTATTGCCTATGTTTCCAAACTCAAACTCAAACTTAATATATATATATATATATATATATATATATATATATATATATATATATATATATATATATATATATATATATATATATATATATATATATATATATATATATATATATATATATATATATATATATATATATATAGCAAAGTGAAAAGGTGGTAAACTGCCAAGAATTTAGTGACGATATACTGACGTTTCGAGCGGAGCCCTTCATCAGTAAGACGTCAGTATCTCGTCACTAAATTATTGGCAGTTTACCACCTTTTCACTTTGCTATATATTCAAAACACTGTCTACGCAGCACTCTACTTTTTTACTTTTTTACTTTATATATATATATATATATATATATATATAAAAGAATATATATATATATATATATATATATATATATATATATATATATATATATATATATATATATATAAATATATATATATATATATATATATATAGATATATTTTGAGGTAAGCGAAAATCTATATATATATATATATATTTAAAAACAACACAACGCTTTGGAATTTTGCTTTTATTTGCGACATGTTTCGGACGTTACTATGGGAGATTGTTAGAGTTTTTACATTTTTCTGAAGTCTGAAGATGTTTGTAGATATGTGAGTTCTTGTCCGCTTGAAGGTGCTCATTGATTCTAGTTTGGAGATGCCTGCTGGTCTCCCCAATATATCGAGCATTACAGTCCGCGCATTTAAATTGATGAATTACATGAGACTTCAGTTGGTCAGGAATTCTGTCTTTGTTTTTGAACATTTGGCTTATTTTAAAGCTCGAGAAAACAAGTTTGACATCTATATTTTTGCAGTAGTTATATAGATGATGTTTCTTAATTTACTTTGGGCGATGATTGAGTATTTTCCAATGTACGGTAAAATAAAATATGTCTTGTTAGCTGGAGGATCGTTTGAGTCAGTTTTTCTGGGTTGTTTGCTTTGTTTTTCCAAGTAGTTATTTTCACTTCTCTTTATAATGTGTTCCGGAAACTGGTTTTTCAAGAGTGTTTTGGTAAGTTATTTGAGATCGTCGTAAAAGCCTTTGCAGGTACTGTTGATTTTGTAGGTTCTGTCAATAAGTGTTTTTATGAGGCCTGTTTTATAGGAGAATGGAGTGAAACTAATGAAGTTCATGAGTAGTCCGGTGTGAGTTTTCTATATTATATTTATATATATTTATATATATATATATATATATATATATATATATATATATATATAGAGAGAGAGAGAGAGAGAGAGAGAGAGAGAGAGAGAGAGAGAGCCGTACATAGTGGGTCCCAAGTCCACAGTTACCATAAAGCCATTATGGTGATAGCCGGTAGGGCACATTGTATACTTTCATGTATATATATATATATATATATATATATATATATATATATATATATATAAATATATATATATATATATATATATATATATATATATATATATATATATTATATATATATATATATATATATATATATATATATATATATATATATATATATATATATATATATATATATATATATATATGTAAAATTTATTTTCAGAGACTACACACGCTGATGAACCTTGCTCCATTGATGCAAAATGTACAGATGATAAAAGTTCATATAAATGTACTTGTAAAGATGGATATTATGGCGACGGTGTGTCATGCTATAGTAAGTAAAATGGTTAATTTATTGGACGAACAACATGGTGAACGGGATACAATGAGTTACCTCAATAAAATGCAGGTAAAATTGCACAACAAATAATTACCCAACGCAACCAGGTGATAAATCAGACATCATAGTTTGACGCTACTCTGGCTTAAAAGTTTTTTAACGTAATTTTAAAAGTTACTGTCCATTAGGGATGAGCCGATCGCTAAAAAATGCCGATTAGCCGATTAGGACACATAATCGGCCGATTAATAGGCCAAAGCCGATTAATCCGGTGTCAAAGTTGACTAAGTCTAATTTCTGATAAAGTGAATTATCCTCTTGAGACTATACCACTTTTGATTGTTCGCATACTAGACACTGTGCTTTCGACACATCATCTTTAAGAACTTTAAAGAATTCCCACACGCTACTTTTCCTCGCCATGTTAGTTCACAACATTTCAGTTTAGATGTAGACTTTAATGTGTTACATTTAATGTTACGGTTGAAAAAAATATAACGCCAAAGGTCTCTAAAAGTTGGTGTTTCGAGTATCAAATTGCCGCGCGTCGCAATTTGCATAGCACCCAGCTGTCAAAAGAAGTGCCATGTTGTCATCTTCGAATAAATATCAAAGAGAAATAAAACACAAAAATTAACTTCAGAAGCTTTCTGCGTTTCAACACGTGTTATTTGTCGTTGGTGGATGTTTCGCTTAAAGCTCTCCCATTCTTAAGACTCGATTTATGCGTTGCTTTCGAGTCTGTTTCGAATGCCAGACGATTACAAAAGCGTCAAAGACACAAGGAAATATCCAGAGTTGAAAGAAATTTGCGAACCGTACAGTGTATAGCAAAGCACTCCACCATCGTCTTGCGTTTTAGACGCCTTGAGCTTTTAATGGTTTTTTACTCTTTTATTTTGCTGTTCACGCTTGTAAGCTGCACGTGTTACAAAGACACAAACACGTTAAAGACACAAACGCGATTAGAGTGATTATGTTGAGTGTATTTCCGACTGTGGGAAAAGTGAGGTCTCAACTCTCAGATGGTTTTATTCCTAGCGTAAATTATAATAATATATAGTAACGCGATATGCAGTGGATTAGGTACGCGCAACAGAAACAGGATGAAAATGCAGATTTTAGAGTACTTTTTCTTAAAAAAAACACTTGTGAATAATCGGCAAATAGCCGATCATACGTTAACAATCGGCCGATTGCCGATTATTTTGAAACGGCCGATTATCGGCCGATTAATCGGTTGTACCGATCAACGTTTCAACACTCCAATCTAGCCAGAGTAGCGTTAAACTATGTCAAAATGTTCGTTTCGTATACACTTTAACATTAATAACTAGAAATACGTGTACGCAACAACCCCTCGCCCGCTTACTGTTCGAGGCTTAATTAATATTGCCAAACTGAACAGATTTTCAAACTGCTTATTTTTTGGGTGCAATTTGTGGGTAGTGTACTGAACAGTACCCAAGTGGGAAAGTCTGCCAACACTAAATTGTCTTGCAGGCAGGGTTAGAAACCAATTGTGTAACTATTGATTATTGAAATTAATAATTAATTTTAATAATTATTAATTTAAATAACAATTGTATTAATTATATATTACATAATTAAGTTAATTATGTCAGTTATCCTTTTAATAATAAATTTCAACATGCATGTTTACAGTAACAGTAGCATACTCATAATTTTACTCAAAGGACATTGGCAACAAAAATTAAGTTTGTTTTATTTGAAAGAACTCTTAAAATAATGAAGAATATTAATTTATAGTTCTTTCATATTTTACTTAGTTCTTGAGATATTTAGACTTATGTGATATTCAAATGCGATGATCTATGACGTCATAAGATGGTTAATACATTTTAACATATTGAAAATCGTGAATATCTTTATGATTATTAAATGAAATTACTTGAAACTTTGCATGTAGATACATACCACTAAACTGAAGATCATCGTTCAAGTCTTATGGTTGCCATGATAACAGATTATTTTGTAGACCTCTTGATTTCGAAAACAAAATTATTTGTTTTCTCTTCAGTGCCGAACCTTATTGGGTTGGTACCTGTTCAGCAAATGTTCACTGTCATAGCCAATTCGAAACAGAGATTTGAAGTTGGTACAAAGTCTACTATGTCAGAAAACAAATAGTTTTGTTTTTGAAATCAAGAGGTCTGTAAATTAATCCGTTACCATGGCAACCATAAAACTTGAATGATGATCTGCAGTTTAGTGGTATGTATCTACATGCAAAGTTTCAAGTAATTTCATTTAATAATCATAAAGATATTCACGATTTTCAATATGTTAAAATGTATTAACCATCTTATGATGTCATAGATCATCGCATTTGAATATCACATAAGTCTAAATATCTCAAGAACTAAGTAAAATATGAAAGAACTATAAATTAATATTCTTCATTATTTTAAGAGTTCTTTCAAATAAAACAAACTTAATTTTTGTTGCCAATGTCCTTCAAAGTACAATTGTATTCACGAGACTCGTGCATATAACCTACCCTACTGTAATAATGTAGTCTGCATGTTCCTTATTGCCTAATTGTCAGTATAAGCAGATACATGTACCCTACTGTAATAATGTAATCTGCATGTTCCTTATTGTCTAATTGTTAGTATAAGCAGATACCAAAAGATTCAATACCTAAATTTATCCTAGACCAAATTGATAAGGCTGATAAACCTTTTATTCTTTTAGAAGACTTCTGTTTCTCAACTTTTATTAATATTATATAATTATGCACATTCATGTGCCAGTATTTCAATGGTATTCAAGTACCGGTAACACAATTTCAAAAAATGAAATGACAAAAGCCCATAATATACAACAAAGAACGATATTGCTTAATCTAATTATTTCACCAATATATATATTAATTCAGGATGAAATTCCTTTCAGCTGCTTCTTGCAAGTGGGGTGATACCACTTGTTTAATCCCTATAACATGTTCCCCTGACACAGTGAGTGTTAATTACCTACCCATGAATGATACATTATACAGTATTTATCCTTCAAAAGCTGTGTAAAAATATACATTGAAAGCCTAGGACTGGCACTGTCCAGGCCTACTATCCACAACAAAGGTGAATTTAAACACACACACTAAGCCATTGGCCAGAAGGGCATATGCCATAATATCAGATGAGTGTAAATGCTGATTGTTATAGCCAGTATGGTGTATGCTTACACTATTAAAGTCAATAAAATGTAAGCCAGGCCCAGGCGTGGCTGGCAGCTTGGTCCTATAGACTTGCAATATATGTAAACACAGCTAAAGTCTGTAATTTTGTACATCCTAATTACTACAAGACACCAGTATATACTCTATATCAGCTAATTTTTGAGTTTTGCAATGAGAGTTGTCTGACTATATATTGATAAGATCGATGCTTTTATTAATATATAATCTTATTATATTATATAATTATGCATGTACATGTACCGGTATTTCAATGGTATTCAAGTACTGGTAACACATTTCAAAAAGATGAAATGACAAAAGCTAGTCCATAATATGCAACAAAGAACATTGCTTAATCTAATTATTTCACCAATATATCATTAATTCAAGATGAAATTCCCTTCAGCTGCTTGTTGTCAGTGAGATGATGACCAGTTGTTTAATCCTTAATGTGTTCCCCTGACACAGTGAGTGTTATAACCTACCCAATTATACAGTATCTATATACAGTATATATCCTACAAAAGCTGTGTAAATATATACATTGCAAGCCTAGGACTGGCATTGTCTAGGCCTAATACAGGACAAAGGTGTTTACACAAACACACTAAGCCATTGGCCAGACCAGCATGCCATCAGATGAGTGCACAAACACTGATTGTTATAACCAGTGTGGTGCATGTTTATAGACTATTAAAGTCAGTAAAATGTAAGCCAGGCCCAAGGTGGCATTCAGCCAGGTTGGGGCCTGGTTAGTCCTATAGACTTGCAGTATAAACACAACTATAATCCGTACTTTTTTACATCCTTACCACCAGTACTGGTACTCACTATATAGGCTAATTATCAAGTATTGCAATTATTCCATTGTGGATGAGGTTGCAAAGTGACCGAGTGAAACAATGGTGATGGATAATTTAAATTAAAGCACATAATTTATTGGTATATCGTGTGTAAGGACTATTCAATTTCGAGCGAAAGCCCTTCAAAGAGTGATTTTGTGATGTCTGATTGGCGCTTTCTCGATATATGAACAAACCGAAATTCAAATAATCGCTAATCCTAATCCTAACGCAAATCCTAACCCTAAAACTGACTTGGGTTGATGTTATAATAATTTTAAATTTCGGTTGCCATGACGACATGCCAAAAGTGAAATGTTCCGACCACAATATCTTTTGAAGTACTAACTCTAAGAACTCATTCTACATATCTAATGAAAGCTTGATTAACAGCCTCTCACATACCTACAAAAATATTTTTGTAACTGATAGCTAACAGCTTGAAAAAAGCGACGACGCTTGGATTGGATTTTACAAACTCCGAGTAAATATTTTAGATATTCAGACGACGATATCTTTTGAACTACTAACTCTAGAAAATCATGCTATACATCAAATAAAAGCCTGAATAACATACTCGGACATGTTTGCAAAACTATCTTTGTAACTAATTAACAGATTTAAAAAAACGAAAACGGGTTTACCTTTAGTTTTGACGCCACGTATAAAACTTGATTTACGAACTTGACATCTTCCGACGACGATATATTGCATTTTCACTGCCTTTTCACGATCTTTTTGAACACAAATCTTCATTCACCGTATAACCCGACAAAACACGTACTTTTCTTTTAAGAGTATTTAAATACCATATCTAGTTACCAGGGCCAAATTTTCCAATGCCGCGCATTATCGACGACGTTGATCCTGAATATTTAACAGTTATTCCACGAACTCGAGTCGTATATGAGCTGTTAGTATCAACCAACTAGTGGTCTATTACAAATTCGGCATTCTGATTGGCTGAGCTACTCACTGTCCATTGGTGATAGACGGTGAGTAGCGTTACCCAATCACAAACCTTCTTATGCTGGAATATTCCTATCCTGACCAATCAGAAGCCACGACATATTCACGCTGCACGGCCAAACCTGAAATCTAGTCCAAACATGGCGCCCGCTAAAATTTATATACGAGTGATGCAATCATGAAAACATTGGCCCGAAAGTAATGGAAAATTGTTCAGTTTGACATTTTCGAATAGGAAAACGAATTCGCTTATGCCTATGGAGTATATCTATACCAAATGTGAAGCAAAGTAATTACAAACTCGTTTTTTGTGAGCGATTGTTTATCATGTGCCATCGAGCAACTCTACATTTTGAATGGGAGACTTCTACAAACAAAAAGGTAAAACTATCTGAAAATTTGGAACAATGTTAGAAAGGTTGTTTGTGGTTGATACTAAAACAATTAGACAACTCGCCCTCGTTGTCTATTAGCACATAGTCAACTCGGGCTTCGCCCTCGTTGACTATCTGCTCATAGACAACTCGTTCTCGTTGTCTAATTGTTAAATAGCCGACGAGGCGCTAGCCGAGTCGGCTATCAGCCATATACGACGAGAGTGAGTGGAATAACTGTTTTATTATATACACAAGCTCTGGATATGAACAACATAAAATTGCAAGTTTATATTATACAAGTAATTGAATAGATTTTAAATTTTCTCTCAACATCCGTCATGCGTAATGAAGACAAAATATGAATAATTAAATTTGTCACGTGAAAGTGAAACGCCGATCAATCACTCATGGAATGCATTCATATTATAAACAGTTTGAACGAAGAAAGTTTCGCTCTAAAAAACCACTTTACCGATCAAAAAACAGTTCAGCAAAGTTAGTTGTAAATGTTCACATTGCAATGGTGAAAGTTGAACACTGTACTTTTTGTCGTGGAGCTTCGCCGACTGCCATGCCCGTTCATGTTGACATCAAACTTATTGCATTTTGAATCATTTGGACGCTGAAAGAGACTTTCACTAGACTTTCACAGGCATGATTTAGATGCTTCAAGTATTTTTGGATCGTTTCGACAGGGCGCGGGATGCTTGAGTCTCGAATACGGAAGATTTTGCCGTAGGACCGTCATCTTCGGTGTTGCCGAGGCCGCCTTTTGCTCTTTTGAAATGGGTTTTTTGTAGACTACTCCAGCTATCTTGCCAGACTTTCTCAAGTCTTTGACGAAAGCTTCTAGAATATGGTTAGCTTCAGCAAAGGTAGGGTCACCAATTATGCTAAAACCTTTGTTTGACGTTTTTTGAGAAATCTAAATGGCAGCTCTAATGAACTTCATTGTTGTTTTTATTTACAAGCCATCTTTCTGCCTTAGCAGAAATGTGAAATTGCTTTATTAAGCAAGAATTTAACTTTGTTTTGGACATTTCTGTTATGTACTTGTCAAATTTCTTTGAACTCGTGAACCATTCATTCGTAAACCAAGTAGAAACGCTAAAATTTAATTTTTTGAAGGCCAAAAATATTTCTAGCAACGCCACTTTAAACGTCGCTGTTTTTCTAAAAATATGAAATTTGGAGAGCTTTTCGTAAAATCTAGTTGTTCTATCTACCGTCAAATACTTTCATTCCGAATTTGGTTGCTTTCTGTGTGCATTTTGGTGTACTATTTCCCAGTAAAACTTGAATTTCTTCTTCGTTTAATTCTGCAAATCTGGCAACCATTTTGCTAGATTTCTCTACTAGTAGGATATGAGCTGATAGCCTACTAGTAGAGGAACCAATCAGATTGCAGAATAGCTCATATCCAGAGCTTGTGTATATAATAAATATATATATATAAGGAAACTGAAAGTGACTTTACATTACGCCTGGAATCCGTGATGAGGGACTAAACGCCGGCCGATATTATCACCCTCGCCCTCAGGCCTTCGGCCTTCGGCCGGCGCTTCGCGCCGGGCGAGGGGACAAAATAAAAAGAACGTAAAAAGCTATAAAATATATTGACAGAGATATTCTTAAGATAAAAGCATCTCGCTCTAATGATGCCAACGATGCTAAGATTCAAGAAATGTCGTAATTCAGTAAAAATACTGAAATGCATAATAATTTTAATTAAAAATGCATTGCATAATAATTGAAATGAAATACATGTAATAACTGAAATGTATTGCATAATAATTTTCGTCAGACTTGACGATTATAGACCTCTTTCATAATGGCTGCCATTTTAAATATTCTTTTGTGCACATATAAATTAACCTTTACAACTTCGTTAGGAAGCAAAGATTCTTTTGAATTGCTGATATACAAACGCGGCCATAAAGGCTAATTTTGATGCACATAAAGGAATATTTAAATTGGCTGCCATTATGAAAGAGGTCTATAAATGAACTCATGTCAACGAAGACAAACAATTTGTGTACAAAAGAGACCAGCTGTTGTGGTCTAGTGGTTACCACCCATGTCTTGAGCTGGGAGACCCGGGTTCAAATGATGGGCTGGACCACCTTAAAATAATTGAGGAGAACTGGAGAAGGTGTTGCATTTGCAACAACACCAGCATATGGTAAGACTTTCGGGTCTTCTCTGAAAACGACCTTAAACCGTAGGCCCTCGGAATCCCTATCAGTTGGGTTTTCCGTTCACCTAAGATTGATAAACTGAATAGTCGAGCGCTTAAAACATGAACCTCTGGCTCGGATAAATAGGGTAACCTTATCCTGCATGATACTATTCCAGTTGAATCTGGTGTTTTTTCAGAGAAGTGAAATTAATGTTCTAAAGTTATTCCACTGTTCTAAAGTTCTAAAGTTATTCAAACAGGAAACAGAACGTACTGATTTAAATAATTACTGTCCTATAATAATAATTCGATAATTCCTATCGCGGCTAAGGTGTTCGAAAGATTTATTTACGATCAGCAATATAACTTTCTTACCAAAAGGACGGCGACTCCGGAAGTGGTTGATGTAACTCTTCATGTCACTTTCTTCACACCGCTTTCTTATATGCTAATTATACATTCTAGAAACTCTATTTTTATTTTTGGAATCACTGCGTCACCCACACTATACATGTATATAAACGTCGTCTATGAAAATAAGTATATTCTTACTTATATTCGACATATTGAAGTTCTCTTATTTCTCTTTTTCATATTATAATATAAGTTCATAAAATAATATGAACTAGTTGTTTTGAGAACTTAGCAGCTTTTATATTTATTCATATTTATTCTTATATACAAAAAATAGATCAACTGAACTAGTTCTTATTTTATAGACACACCATGTTATAGCAACCCATGTCAAAATGGTGGTAGTTGTCTACCTTCTGCGACGAAAACATTTACTTGCGTATGTCAAATGCAATTTACAGGGGAAAGATGTGAAAACACAGGTATTGTTATATATCTCTCTTTTGTTCTAGCTTGAAACACACTTTCATTGATTGACACATGATCACATGACATTTAACAAACAAACGGTTGTCCGCTAAGTTCGACGAGCGGTCAGCGATCACAACTGAGAAGTCAGAGTAATATTGTAATATTGGGCTCAGAGGAATCGAATAAGTAATATTATTATTTATTTAAAATAATTCATGATCGCTGATTGGCTAACAGCCAACGGTGAAATCGTCATATCAACTCATTGCCCTACCAAATATGGAGTTGTGACATCAATGGTGCAATATGAAAAAAGATTATTGCACGATTGACGTTACCTGGTGCAATATGAACTAGGTCCCAAGGACAGTGCAAAGTTTTATAGAACAAGACGCCCGCTATGCGTTAACTTGGGCTACCATGCATAGCCTGCGCAGGGAACTATGATTCAACAAGGCAACCTCGTACTCAGGGTCTCACCTACACTCCCCTGCGGGTGGGCGACAAGGTTGCCGGCACTGAATTATATACGGTGCATGAAATGTTGACTCCGGTTGAAAGAGGAAGTTAAGCATGGGAAATTTTTTTGACAACCAGTTTCTGGTCCCCACATGGTCAGTTTGGCCAAATTGACCACATATAGTAATAATAACAATAATAATAATAATTTATTTCATGTCGATTACATATGGTGTGGTTACTGGGCCTGAAGCTGACCAAATTGACCGCATAGTGGCAAACTGGACATTAATTGTGCCCATGTCAGCCATGTTTGGCTTCACCTTTTCGTCCTATTGATTAACTAGACCTTTTCGTCCTATTGATTAACTAGCTAGTCAGCTTTCCATGTGTATATATAGTTCAGTGATTTGTCATGGGTCTTTCTGGTTGTCAACTGGATACCGTAAGTTATTCATCCCTTTGGATTGGTACAAGCATGGCCATATCCTACATCTTGGGTTTTAATGCTCTCTCAAACTTGCAGTAAAGTGGTCTACATGCACAGATGTTGAAATTTAAATATTACAAAAATAGGAGTTTTGGAAAATTGATTTAACTTGTTTATTACCATCCATAACAGTCAATGATGTTGTCTTTCGTTGAGCAAGAACTTGGCAGTGAGGTTTTGCTTGAATATAAATTCATAATTATGGTTCCAGTGAGTAGGCAAAACACACTTATTCTTGAAACTCGACTGGATAAATTCGACCAACGAGATAAAGGTATTCACTTAGTCACTTGAAGTTCGAATGGATAAATCGACCAACGAGATGAAGACTTCATACCACAATGTACAAATGCTTGAACTGAAGAAAATCGCAACAGAAATAGGTAAATAATATATCGGGTAAATTCGTATGACCAACCAACGAGATAAAGGTTTCACTTGAAATTCGACTGGATAAATCGACCAACGAGATGAAGACTTCATACCACAATGTACAAATGCTTGAACTGAAGCAAATCGCAAGTAATTCGCATCAGCGCCTTTATTACCTGAATGATCACTCAGCAAAACATTTTCTTGTCAAGTCTTGTTCAGCAAAATAGGAGCCATCGTACTCTTTGTAATCGTGGCATAGAAACTAGAAAGCAAAAAAGTAAAGTGTGCAAAAATGCAATTTCGTGTCATCAGATTGATCAGAATAAAAAGAAAAACATAGAAACGAAGCTGGATTTAAGACTTGGTGCTACCACAGTAGCCCAAGTAATTGTGTATCATATAAATAAAACAATAGTATAACACAAGTTTAATGCCGTTCAGAATTTTAAATCGCTTGCTTATAAAGCAGTATTATTAATAGTTAATATAGTGTTACAGGTAGTTAGAAAAACAATTCTTGATCTTTATTTTAATCACAAGGTTGATAAAGCTGATAAGTTGGACAGAACATTATGACAACTAATGTCTATGGATAAAATTTCACTGGCTAATGCCCTATGATTATTGGCCACAAAACGATGAAAATAAATGAAATAAATGATGATGAACAGTAAACATTATAAAAGTAAATGTTAGTATCCAGACGAGAAAGAAACAACAGAAAAGAATGCTAGTTTGGTGTTTTAAAGTGCCACTACGATCAAATTTTTACCTATCGATATTTTTACGTATTTATAAAGCAGAGCTGCTAAATATTACTTGGTCGAAACCGTTTTGCGATTCGACGATGGCAAGTATTATTTTTCTTACTCCGAATCTGGAGTTGTTATGTCCGCCATTAATCGTTCATGTTCTTGACCAGCGTAACGAAGTGACGTCAGATTATCAACGCGAAGACTCCACGTGGCTAATTCTTCAAGTAAATCAAGGTTGTCGGGGATATTTTCAGCAAAATTCTTAGCTTACGTAATGTTACGCAATGTTTATGTAAGATCGGGACATGATCGGAGAGCGCTCGGGAGGAGATGGAGAGAATTTGTGAGTACAAAAGTTGACCAAAATATCCAAGATGGCCGACGTCGAGAAAAAGATCGAAGGTAAGCTTCGTTTGTTAGAATTTAACGTGGAACAAACACCTAAAATCATTGATTCAGCTGACCTTAAAGCTATTGAGAGACATGTGAGCGTTTTAGAATCAATTATTGAGAAAATTCATGAGCTGAAATTACAATATCAAGAGATTGAAATTGAGAACGGTGAGGATGCTAGTGAAGTTATAGTTTGGACTGAAGCTGTAGAAACAAAGCTTGGGAAATTTGAACACATAGCTAAAGATGTAAAACATGTAGCAAGTGAAATAAAGTACAATGAGAAAGAACAACTTGCAGAACAGAAACACAAGCAAGTTTTAAGAATGAAATTCAGTTAGAAAAAGCAAAGCTTGAAGTAAGATCAAAATTTGAAGCAAGCCCAAAGTCCCCAAGTGTTGGAGCTAAGTTACCGAAGCTTGTCATTAGCAAATTTCAAGATACATATTTAGATTGGGTGCGATTTTGGAATCAATTTGACACTGAAATAGATAAGACTACTATAACACAGGTAGCCAAATTTTCCTACTTGAGAGAATTACTCATACCCAGTGCCCGGGTGTTGATTGAAGGTCTACCATTCTCATCCGAAGGTTATGAGAGAGCGAAAACAATCCTAAAAACCAAATATGGTCAAACAAGCGAAGTGGTAAATGCACACACACAGTGTATTATTGGGTTACCCAAAGTACAGGTAGCAGACCCCGCCAAAGTGTATAAATGTTATGAGACACTTGCTAGTCATGTGCAAACACTGGAAACATTGGGAAAACTCAAAGAGATTGGGGGGTTTTGTACGTGCCACTCTAGACAAATTACCTGCAATAAGACCTGATCTAGTTCGTCTTGATGACGAATGGCAACAATGGGGATTCCCACAACTGGTAGAATCTCTAAGGAAGTGGTGTGATCGCAATCCGGCGCAGACAAGTGAGCGTAGTAGTCGGGGTGATGGTCATAGCAGTCGGGGTGATGGTCATAATCGTGGACATGGTCATTCCTACCAAGCTTCTCTTCACCAAGCTCGAGTTTGTGTTTATTGTGAAGCTCCAGATCACAAAGCGATGGAGTGTAAGAAAGTTCCTGATGTGAGAGAGCGAAGAAAAATCCTGAGTGAAAAGCGACTCTGCTTTAACTGCACTGGCTCGAGGCACCAAGCAAAGGACTGCAAGCAAATACAACTGTCAAAAGTGTGGTGGTCAACATCATACTTCCATTTGTGTCCAGAAACCTGGGAAAGAGCAAATGCTGGTGGCAACAGGTGAATCTACTGTTATCTATCCTGTAGTAGTGATCTCTGTAGATGGGATCAAATGTAGAGCACCCCTGGACTCGGGTTCAGGCAGTTCGTATGCCTCATCATCATTAATCGAGAATCTGAACAAGAAACCAACCCGTACTGAACACAAGCACATTGAGATGATGGTCTGTTCGACAACCCAAAAGGTCCACAGTTATAAGGTGAACATCTCGAGTGTGGATGAGAATTTTGAAATGTCAACAATGCTCAACAAAGTGGATAAAAGTGTGCTACTTACAATCCCAAACCCTGGTTATGAAGAGCTGTTGAAGAGATACAATCATTTGGAACAAGTGGTCATAAATGACAATGACACTAAGCAAGAACTACCAATTCATGTCATATTGGGAGCAAGTGATTATTCGAGAGTGAAAACCGAAACGAAGCCAAAGATTGGCCAATCACTTGAGCCAATAGCCGAGTTTACAAGACTTGGTTGGACGGTGATGTCTGCAGGAACTGAGTCTAGTTCATCGAACACCTATATGACTAGAACATCCGGTGCAGAATACCAAGAGCTATGCAGTCTAGATGTATTGGGCCTCAAAAACCGACCAGAGGGTGATCAGCAAGTCGTGTACGAGGAGTTTGCAGAACAACTAAGTCGTAACGAGGACGGACGGTATGAAACAAATTTGTTATGGAAACCCGGACATGGTACCTTACCAACAAATGAACGTGGAAGTATAAAGCGATTGGATAGTCTGGTGAAGAAACTAGTAAGAGAACCAGAACAGTTCGAGAAGTATGATAACATTATCCAAGAACAGTTAAACGAAGGTATTGTAGAGAGAGCTGTTGAGGAGCCACAAGGTAGAGAATATTATATTCCTCATAAATCTGTGATTAAGGAAACTGCCGAAACTACCAAAATGAGAATCGTCTTTGATGCGTCAGCAAAAGAAAGTGACGAAGGTCCCTCCCTAAATGATTGCCTTGAAACAGGTCCACCTCTTCAGAATCTCCTGTGGAATGTTCTTGTCCGAAACCGGTTGAAGCCGATCGCCTTAGCAGCAGACCTGAAGAAAGCTTTCTTGCAGGTGCTCATTCGGGCTGAGGACAGAGATGTACTAAGGTTCCACTGGATCCGGAACAAAGACCCCAGGGATATCGAAGTTATACGATTCACACGAGCACTGTTTGGTTTAGTCCAATCCCCTTTCCTTCTGGCTGCAACACTGAAGCAACATTTGAAGGCGCTGAGAGAGAGATATCCGCAAGAGATTGATGAGCTTGAGAAATGTCTGTACGTAGACGACACCATCAGTGGGGGGTGCACATCTGACGAAGTCCTGAACTTAAAGCAAACAACTATATCGGTGTTTGAAGAAGCTAAGTTTGAGCTTCATAAGTGGCACTCCAATGAGCCACAACTGGAGAGCTCAGAGAATGAGAAAGATCCTGCTGGTGACAATCTACCAAGCTATGCCAAACAGCAGTTGGGAGTTAGCAGTGGTGAAACAAAGTTGCTAGGACTCTCGTGGAACAAAACCGATGACACCCTTGCTGTTGCGTTTCCGAAGAAACCAGTTGGAAGAACGAAGAGAGAGATTCTACGATTCCTTGCATCAGTTTATGACCCACTTGGAATTGTATCGCCGGTGACCCTACTCGGCAAATTCATCTTTCGCGAAGTTTGTGATCAAAATCATCCGTGGGATGAGAAGATATCAGATAACCTCGGGCAACAATGGCTAAAGTTCCTGAAATACCTTCCCGAGAAGGTCCAGTTTGCAAGAAGTATCCCGAGATACCGAGAGCCGTTAAATGAAGTGGAGTTACACACGTTTGGAGACGCAAGTGGTTCTGGAGTTTCCGCCGTAGTGTACGCGGTCGTTAAGCAACCTTTGGGAGAAAGTACGGGGTTGATAGCATCGAAATCGCGATTGGCCAAGAAGAATCTCACGATCCCAAGGCTGGAGCTCGTGTCGGCACATATGGCAGCAAACTTAGCTGCCAATGTACGAATTGCACTCGAAGGTTACCCAGTGAGCGCGGTTTACGGATGGTTAGATAGCCTAGTCGCCCTCCATTGGATCAGAGGAGGAGGAACATATAAACAATTTGTATTCAATCGAGTGAGAAAGATCAACGAGAAAGATTTCATTACGTGGCGACATGTTGGTACCGACCTTAACCCCCCAGACCGAGGCAGCAGAGGATGCGAAGTAAATCGTTTGACTGATGAGTGGCTCAACGGACCAGATTGGCTGACAGATCCAGACAAGTGGCCGGCGTCGGTGATGACGGAGCCCAACAAAGACTCGGAAGCAGAAGCCAAGAAGATACGAGAAACCCTTGCGACGGCAGTGGAGATGGAAGATAGTTTTGACGCACTCTTGGTGAAACATCCTTACTGGAAGACAATCCGTGTCAACTCCTGGATAGCAAGATTCGTCCGTAACTGCAAGACTCCAAAACATTTGCGAACCTACGGACCCCTAACCACCGCAGAAACCGAGCAACAAGTGAAGTGGTGGACACGAAGAGTGCAAGAGAGAAATAGTAAAACGGAGAAGTTTCGCGAAGATCAGCTAACCCTAAACCTACAACGAAATAGCGAAGGTATCTACGAGTGTAGAGGTCGTATCCAAGGAAGTTATCCCGTGTATCTACCGCCTAAAGTCACCCTTTCCGAGAAGATTGTGCAAGATGCCCACGAGTTGACTCTCCACGGGGGAGTTGGCCTTACGATGGCTCTCGTTCGCCGTGATTACTGGATACCACGCCTGCGCCAGCTTGTGAGAAGTGTCTACACTCACTGTTATGGTTGCAAGAAATTTCACACGACGGCATTTCACAAACCTCCCCCTGGAAACCTACCTGTCGAGCGTACCGAAGGTTCGTCGCCGTTCCAAGTAGTCGGCGTAGACTACGCAGGCCCGATGGCCTACAAAGTATTCAAGAAGAAAGAGGGCAAAGCATACATTTTGCTTTGTGCATGCAGTCTATCGAGGGCAATCCACCTAGAGCTGCTGACAGACCAAACAACCGAGGGATTCATCCGTTGTCTAAAACGAATCATCGCCAGAAGGGGGAGACCTTCTACCATCTACTCAGATAACGGGAAAAGTTTCGTAGCCGCGGCGAAATGGTTGAAAGTGATAATGAAAGAAGAGAAGTTACAAGATTATCTGGCCCACCACAATATCGAATGGAAGTTCAATTTGGCGAAAGCACCCTGGTGGGGTGGACAATTTGAACGGTTAATCGGAGTAATGAAACAAGCGCTTTACAAGTCGATCGGTCGAGCCGTTCTGTATCTTAATGAATTGGAAGAAGTTTTACTCGATGTGGAGATAGCTGTTAACAATCGTCCGTTGTCGTATGTCGAAGACGATGTTCAACTCCCGATTTTGACACCGAATTTGATGATGTACGGGCAGTCAAACGTTTTACCAGAAACGGACGTAGATTCCATCGAAGAAACCGAACTGCGAAAGAGGGCGAGACACTTACAGGTACGTCGTTGTAAGGACGTTTTGTGGTCGCGTTGGACCAGTGAGTACGTGAGAGGTCTGAGGGAAAGACATAACCTGAAACACAAGAGCAAGAGTTTGTCGTTGAAAGTTGGTGACGTGGTTCTCATGCAAAGCGAGCAGCGAAATCGAGGTAAATGGAATATCGGAGTCGTCGTGAAGCTCATTAAAGGAAGAGACGGGGAGATTCGGGGAGCGAGATTGAGAGCGGGAAAATCGTATATGGAACGGGCAGTTCAACTATTATGTCCAATGGAGCTGAGCTGTGATATCGAGAAGAACCAAGGACAATCGAAAGGTTTAGATCCTGAATCGAAGGAATTCACACCCAAACGAGCCGCGGCGGTGATTGCGAAGGAACGTATTCGAGATGTGTTAGCTGGAGAAGCTGCTGATGCGTGAACGGAGAACATTGGAACAATGTGAACTTGAACACTGTATCCTTGAACTGTAGTGTAGGACAATTGCCTTTCAATTTTAAGGGTTTTATTTGCTTTAATACGGTAAATCAAATAGGGGGAGAGTGTCGGGGATATTTTCAGCAAAATTAAGGCTTACGTAATGTTACGCAATGTTTATGTAAGATCGGGACATGATCGGAGAGCGCTCGGGAGGAGATGGGGAGAGGGAAAAAACTTGAGATTTGTTAAAAGGATAAACAAAAATAGCTGTTTCGCTGTTTCGCTGTTTAGCACAGTCCAATATTTATATTGCTTTTTGGCGTAATCATAGTGTTACGAACTTTATTGGAAAGAAATATCCTGAATGTCAGACCTTTTAAATTTTATATCCTGGCTCGTCTTCCCCTAACTGTAACAGACAACGAATTCTTTCTCCTACACCATATTTAATACTGTAAGTCCACAAAATCTCTGTTTCGAGAAGACTACTATCGCTCTCGCCGTCTCGCTCTCGCCGTCTCGCTCCTACTAGCAGCTAATAAGAGGAATTTCACATTGGCCGCCATATTGAATTTTACAGCGTAGATACCTGGGAACTAGTAATTTCACTTCCGGCATTTTCACATGACTCTGGCGCTTGTGCCTATTTTGATGTATTTCTGTTGGAACTTATCAATTAGTCTATAGTTCGGAGAATTCAGAGGTTCGGCCTTTCAACCATGTTTAGTTCGAACGTTTTGAACTTTCACACTGGTTTCAACCCCCGAGATGGAATTTTCAATCAAAGGCATGTTGGTCGGCATATAAACAATCTTGAAAATGCTTTTGCAAGCAATCAGAATACTGATACTATATTACATATAAGCCTTATATTCGGCATTTCTATTCTTATCTATTATTTATAATCATTACAATCGAGTTTATCAATAGCGTTTATCACTGATTTCAAGGCTGAAATTTCTTGAGCGCATTCTTAGAAAATTTTTCTCTGGGAGAAAAGTCTACACGATCAAAACAAACATAAATTACCCTTGTTTCACTTTTCCACATCATACTCTTCCGTGTTTTCTTAAAAAAGATTGTAATCCAGAGGTAGACAAGACGCAAAATTTGCTGTGATTTTACTAACGGCAGAGGAATATACCTTCTGTGATACAACGTGGTAAAAGAACGCGTGGAAGCTAAAATGTGGGCCTTTTCTCGATATATCAGCAACCGAAATGTAAAATAATCGAAAAGAGGAAAAGTCGAAGAGTTCCAGCAGTCTCTATCACTGACCTAGACTTCGCTGATGATATTGCTCTGCTCTCCAATGAAATTCAACAAGCACAGGAGCTTCTAACAAGACTCGAAACGTCAGCGGCCAAAGTGGATCTGCACATGAACGTAAAGAAAACCAAAGTTATGTCATTTAATCAGTCAGGAGAAGAAAACTATAAGCGGAAAATACCTTGGTGCCTGGACTAGTAGCTCAGAGAAGGATTACAACACAAGAAAGGCTCCAGCATGGATAGCATGCCACAAGTTAAAGAAAATATGGACATCCAGATTACCACGACACACTAAGATCAGACTATTTATGGCTACTGTTGAGTCTGTGTTCCCATACGGAAGTGAAACTTGGACGCTGACAAAACAGATCGAAAAGCGAATAGATGGTTGTTATACAAGGATGCTAAGAATGGCCCTGAACATATCGTGGAAACAACACCTTACAAACGAAATACTATATGGGAATCTTCGGAAGGTCAGTGAGAAGATCACAGAAAGGAGATTGCGTCTAGCAGGACATTTTGTGCGACATCCGGAGGAAGAAGCGTCGAAGGTGGTGCTCTGGGAACCAAAAAGAGGGACAGCAAAGAGAGGGAGACGGAACATCACATTCCTTGATAACATCAAAACTGACACTGGAATTGATAGGAGGGATGAATTGTGTAATATCATGAAGGATAGAAAGATCTAGTGGGAATTTATCATTTCGGCTCGGGTTGGTACCCGGCCTAAGTAGGTAAGTATGTCTTTTGCTGGTGCACTGTATTTCTTAAAGTGCCTATGAAACGAAAATTTCAATAACAATTTTATTAGCCATTCTTGTACTTTTTGACCCGCTGAATATCGTGGTTATATTGGTTTTTCAATCACGATGCGAGAAAGTGCTTTTATTTGCGTTTAAATATTGAAATTTCGAATAAAAAATTTCCGGTAGACTGGAACCGAAAGAGCTCACCAGTGACGTCACACGTTAGAGTTATTCTTTGCTGTTTTGTTTACTTGCTTATAATTTCTGGTACTGGTCCTTGTTTGGTCGAGTTTTTCCGCTATACACGATTAGTTTTTAACATGTCTGACCTGGAATCAAGCCCCTCGTCTGATTGCAACAGCTGCAACGAAAGTGATGATTCCAGTGGCAGTGATCAATGTGTCTTTGCTGGCGAATATCGGCCTTACCAAAACGAGCCTTTAGCAAGTGATTGTGAGAGCGACGAAAGCGACGATGGCGATGAACAAGACGAAGATGGTCTCTCCGTTGCTGTTTTAAGGCAGCGTTACGAGAAAGAAATTGCAGTAGATAAGTGGTACGTGTTTCAAAAATTGCTGTAAAATACAATTGCTGTTGTATTAAAACACTTCACTATACTGTAATATTGTTTTTTGGTTGCAGGTGTACGTGCGGAAGTTGTGACCATTCACTTCTTGTCGGAGCAAGGGAATACCGATGTTGTAAAGAGGTAGCCGAAGCAGTTGGTAAATTTACGTTTATTGGTTTAAATGCTGGATGCATTACTCAGCATAGTGATTTTACTTACCTGACAAATCGTGCTGTTTTGATCGAAGTAGCCCCATTGTTAAAAGACAAGAATGGAAAACGTTACAAAAGGCAACCTGGACACTCGGAAAACGAGTAAGAAATTACGAGAAAGCTTAGTTCAAATCAATTCGAATAGGTCAAGTTTGCTGTTGTATTTATAGGTACCGATTTGTAATGCTTTTTTTCTAATTTATTGCAGGTTTTTAAGAGCAGTTGCTTATCGTTGGCTTGCAAAATGGCTTTTTGGATACATGGGGTTTGAGAACACTAGACCACTTCCTTCTTGTTTATATCAAAACATCAGAAAGCGCTACAGCAGTACACAATTGCAAGGATATGTGTCAGGACAGGAAAGAGGATCTGGTGATTAAAGTGCAAATAGTTTTTATATACTGTATGATTTTATAACTTTTTGTTCATATTAAAATATTTTGAAACTTGAACTATGTACAGTATAACAGTATATGAAAATAGGCCATTCATTTAACATGTGCCAAAAGCTAAATTTACAAGGGAGAAAAGGAGATATCTTAGGGGGGATGGAATGACTAAGCCTAGTGGGCAGTATGTATAATACAAGAGTCAATTCCAAGTGTGATCATCCCCCTCCTGGGCATCCCAACACAGATTTACAGTATGTATGACAAAAAGACATTTAACTTGTAGCTTGTACTATAGTTGGTTATTTTACCATGTTTTATAACTACATAGAGCATTTGACAGTAATTTTTGGAAACAGTCAAATTTCATGGGTTTGCCCAGGGAGGGGATTGATTGCAGTTAGAATTGACTCATACATGAAAAATCTAAGCCTCAAGAAAAAAAGGCTCTGAGTTAATGCAGGTTTTCAGGTACAGGACACCGATATCGTGGATGCCCTTTCAGTGGAAGTTTACATTTTCTACAATGCCTGGCCTTTTTAGCCGGTCGTTGTAATACTCTTTCCATTTGCTCTTTCATTTGGGCAGCCTGATCTTCACCTTAAAGAAAATATAATTTACATACATTAACACTATTATAAACAGGAATACTAGACCAATCATGGTTATTTGTAACATTGTAATAGTTTCAAGTATTATGCATGAAGCCTGCTGAGAGGTGGGCATGGGATTTTTTCCAGGAAGTCATACCATGGGATTTTTGAGGTAAAAAACCTTCAAATCCTTGGCATCACAGTCAAAATACAACAATAGCTGGCTCAAAATGTAGGAAATTAAGGGATATGCTCACAGACTCTACAAAGACTTCTGTCCAGTCATTTTTCCTTGGGACACCTGTTGTATCAGCAGGCCTAAATACTATTTGGCCATCATACCTGATGGACAAAGTTCTGTCACTGTTTCTTTTCTTTTTATATGTTGTAGTGTAGCTTCATTTTTGGATTTTTTATCTGGAAACTGTGTGTTGAGTGGTTGTGGAACTTTTGCAGCATACTTGTCTTTAATACTGGAAAATTCCTTTTGAGACTTTGAGAAAAGTATACTTTTTATGTTTCCAACATAACCTTTAACAATATAAAGAATACATGTAGGAGTTGCACTATAAATACCACTTTTTTAATTCTTACAAGAAATATATTAAAACTCACCATATGTAGGTGGCACAGCAACTTCCCGTACAACTTCATCCCCAAGTTTAAATTTAGGATAGGTAACATGTACAGTGTATGTATGTTTTCCCATCTTTTGCTTTTTGTGATTTTCTATGCACATTTTCATTAAAGTGCAAACTGGCAAGTGTATGTCTAAAAATACATGCAAAATGAATATATGCTTTTTGTTTATTTACTTTAATTTATACACTAGTGGAAGAGAAGTTACGTAGAAGTTATAATACAATGCACTGCTTTCTTCCTAAATTATCTGGATGTTGTAACAACTTTCATTGACAATACCCTTACAAAAAGTCTATAGGTGCCTATATACAGTAGGCAATGTTTCAATTTCCTATAGAAACCTACAGTATAGGCATCTATAGGCTTATAGGATTCTCTACAGGTTACCTATAGAAAATGTTCCAATGGTCTTTACATTGGTTTCCTATAGGTTTCATCCTATAGGTTTCTTATAGATTACCTGCAGTATGTCCCAAGCCATGAAAAGCAGATCATCTTTGGGTGCCACTGGTTGAGTGTTGAGTGGAAACCTTCAAGGGCACTGGTCTGGGCATCTGGGGATAGTTTTTGAATATCTGATAAAACACTTTTTTTCATAAGAATCCCATGCAGTTTGTCATATCCTTTGGTACCTTCAAAAAACATGTAAAATGATATGTATAGTCAGATTGTTGGGTTTTGCTAGAATGCTGCTACTGTTTTGCATGATTAAACTTACCAACTTTTATCCACTTTCTCCGATCTAGTTCTTTGTGGACACATTTTGGAAAGAGTGGGTCTGGGTGCTTATCGTGTTTATCAGCAATATGCCGTATCAATGATTTCCACTTTGCTAAGATGAGATCGTGAAAGTTTTCCAGGGTTGTTGTGGAGCACCAATAAATGTGATTCCTCACTCCTTTGGTCCACTCTTTGATCCGTTCACATCCCTTTTCTTTACTAGCTGTGAGCATTTTTACTAGCTGTGAGCATTCAATGCGAGTGCACTGCTGGGCGGTTCGGAAATTTTTGAAATTAGGCTCTGAAATAAGATTTTCTGACTTCTGAGAGTAATTTCCAACAAGTTTAAAGGGACACTCCGGCCCAAATACAAATGCAGTTCACATGAAAGATCTTACTGACTTTAGTTTATTTCCAAAGTTTCAGCATTCCTATCAATTTAGTTGAGAAGATATTGCTAGTTGAAGTTGAAAATTTGTGGATTTTGACGCCATATTGGTTTTGAAAATATGACGTCATTGAGTGATGCTTTATCGTCAGTGGAGTTGTTTTGATGGCGATCACATAGTGATAGTTATTGTGAATGGTCTTTGGACGAAAATTAGTCGAAATAAACTATTTAGTTCATCATGCAGGAAAGTAGAGGAGCTTCTTAGGCATAATACGAGATCACGTCACTCAGTGACGTCATATTTCAGAAACAAAATGGCGTCGAAATTGGACAAAATCTCCAACTTCAACTAGCCACATCTTCTTAACTAAATTGATAGGAATGCTGAAACTTTGGAAATAATCTAAAGTCAGTAAGATCTTTCATATGAACTACATTTGTATTTGGGCCGGAGTGTCCCTTTAAACATATCTAAACTGGCAACAAATCGCCAGAGCAAATTATTGGGGGGGGGGGGGTGGCTACGGCCACGTTCAATTTTACCATGATGATCATGCATGATCCATATTGTGATCAACAAAATCTATCTACTGGAAGTCATTATACTGTACCAACTAAATTAATGTTTACATGTCAAACATCTTTTATTGACCCAGGACCAATTGGAATTTATGGTATATAATATGTATTATGTAATATTATTATTCATACATTCTACTGTATTACAATATTTTTACCTGATTGTATTTCTGGTGAACTGACTTGACTTAACCTCATCATTGCCAATCATCATGTCTTTATCTGCATTCTCTTCAAGAAGATTCCACTCTGGTTCACCGTCTATACATGTTTCATCATCTGAGACAATGTTCATTGTTTCTTCATCGGTCTCATCTATAACATCCATATCCTGTTCTATGTCGTCAGGTTTTTTACAAGCTTGGTTTTGAAGTTGCTTTTGAAAATAGAAATTAATTGAAGTTAATTATTTTTGTTTATGTATTATCCATACCAAAAGTCCCTGGGTAAAGGGGTTGTACAACTAAAAGCACCCATTCAAAATAGACAATATCAGAATTCTCTTTGACTAGTGTAATTGTCTTGCATTGGACAGAATAAAAAATCGAGGGGCTGATATTAGACGATCCAGGAAGAAATGATATAATGAAAAAATGGTTAAGGAAAATTTAAAAGTTTATGCACTGTAGTGTACAGTATGTATACCGGTCAATCACAAAATGTTTAAGATGTGTGGAAATATTTCGTTGGCAACAAAGCTAAGCAGAAAGAAAGCCTTTGAGTAAATACACAAATAATTGACATTAAAATTAAAGTGCATATAAGCCCTACGGGGTTTTCAGTTATTCGTGTAGACCACAAAAAATGACCTGATAAAGTATTTTACAGTTTTGGATTTGGTCCTTTCGTTTCCGAGATATTGCTCTTCAAACATAGTCATTTGGCGTTGAAAGCCGCGCGTGAGAGAGTCCTGGTACTCGGGGACGGATTAGATTTCACAAACAAGGAATACATAACGTTTTGGACAACAACAAGTTCAAAAGATCATATATCAAGTGAAATCGCCGCGATATCACACTCAAATTCAGACTCAAATAAGTATGAAAGCCCATTGTCTAGTTCAGATAATATAATCGAGGAAGAAACTGAACTATCGGCGAAATATGAGGACGAGTCTGATGACTGTTTCATGGACGCCTACGCTGATGAGCCGTTGGCTGACGAAGAATGGCTTGCCGCGTATGAAAGAAGAAGGGAGGAGGACAAAAAACACTTGGAACAACTTACTCGAAGGTGGAATGGTGCTGAATCCGTAAAATCCTGGTACATTCATTGCGCCATATTGGTCATATCTTTCATTAATTTATTTTATGTACAGTATGGTATGGGTTTATTGTATAGCCTGTAGTATAGGTGCAACTAGTGGGAGAACTGTATTGATGTCGTTGTAACTGTAAAACCCTACGGAATGTTGTTGCTGCACAGAAATAAGAAATGTTCGACTGTTTTGAGCGACACTAAACTGATAACTGATTGAAGTCGTAGTTAACAGCCTCCGAGTCCGTGCATGACTGAACATCCTGGCTTTGGTCCTGAATAGCGGCAAACACTTTTCAGACACGAGATGGACGTAATATGAGAGGCCAAAGTATGTTAAAATATTTAGCAAACAACCTTGTCAATATTAAACTACACATAGACACCTATTATAAAATGGAATGGTAAAATTAAATATTATCTATGTGTAGTTTGATATTGACAAGGTTGTTTGCTAAATATTTTAATAGTTTGGCCTCTCATATTACCTTTCTTTTGATAATTTTTGATTGTATCGACGTCCGTCTCATGTCTGAAAAGTGTTCAAACTCCATCTGTTGAGACAAACAGGACCAAACTCCAAAGCCAGGATGTTCAAGGTATGCACGAAACAGTCGAACATTTCCCTAGGGTTTTACAGTTACAACCACACTTGCACCTATACTATAGGCTATACAATAAACCAATAAACCCATACCATACTGTACATAAAATAAATTGATGAAATATATGACAAATATGGCGCAATGAACGTACCAAGATTTGACGGTTTCAGCACCATTCCACCTTCGAGTAAGTTGTTCCAAGTGTTTTTTGTCCTCCTCCCTTCTTCTTTCATACGCGGCAAGCCATTCTTCGTCAGCCAACGGCTCATCAGCGTAGGCGTCCATGAAACAGTCATCAGACTCGTCCTCATATTTCGCCGATAGTTCAGTTTCTTCCTCGATTATATTATCCGAACTAGACAATGGGCTTTCATACTCATTTGAGTCTGAATTTGAGCGTGATATCGCGGCGATTTCACTTGATATATGATCTTTTGAACTTGTTGTTGTCCAAAACGCTATGTATTCCTTGTTTGTGAAATCTAATCCGTCCCCGAGTACCAGGACTCTCTCACGCGCGGCTTTTTTATGCAAACAACGCCAAATGGCTATGTTTGAAGAGCAATATCTCGGAAACGAAAGGACCAAATCCAAAACTGTAAAATACTTTATTAGGTCATTTTTCGTGGTCTACACGAATAACTAAAAACCCTGTAGGGCTTATATGCACTTTAAATATTTGAAAAAGACACTGTTTACCTTCGTCAACAATTCGTTTGCTTTTTCCAGTTCACAAACTTTAATTTTCAGCTTGCTTTTCACAGCTTTACTTTTTCGGAATTTGTCGTTTAATTTGTCATAATTTTCTTTAGACTCTCTGCATTCTTCGCAGGTAGAATGGGAAATATTACCGGCAGCAGATAAAGATGGAATAGTATCTGCTAGTACCATGCTCGTTTCCACTAACACACTTTCTGTTTCATCGCCAACGTCTCCTTCAAAATCTGTTTCATCACCAACGTCTTCTTCACTTTGTCGCTCAGTCGAAATATTATTGCATTTGGCACCACGAAGAATCTGTTAGAAATAGTGAAAAATATGACACTCTTTGTAATAATGCTTTACATGATATTTGATAGCATACGGTTCGGTGTAAATAGGATATTAAATTTGCATGTAATTATAATACCGCACCTGTCTGCGCTCCCGTGGTGAAACAAGATGAGGATTTCGCTCAGATTGTTGGAACCGCGTTACGTCTGTCCAACAGTCTCTTTGTCATCATATGTGTATTTTGCAATCCAATGTCGAGTCGCTGATGGTAGCAATGCTGTTCAAAATGTGCAGAACACAAGCAAGAGTAAGACGAAGGCTGCCAGTTATTAAGCCTATGTCTCTTGACAAACTGTATCCATAAATTTCTCAGTCGATTACCAGGTTTTGGAAATTCGTGCATTGATATCCCTGGATTTGATGAATTGTTTTTACAACTTGCATTATTTGGGCCACCAGCCACGCAATACTTCCCAAGATATTTCGTTTTTCCAATCGTTCCTTCTCTTGGCGCTTGTGATTCCGCCATATTCAAAACAATTTCGCGGCGCTTAACTCTAACGTGTGACGTCACAGACCTAATTTGACCGCGCATTGAGCGTGGAAAAAATTATAGCAAAATTGACAACTTTACATTGGGAAAAATTGTGTTTCTCGCATCGTGATTGAAAAACCAATATAACCACGATATTCAGGAGGTCAAAAAGTACAAGAATGGCTAATAAAATTGTTATTGAAATTTTCGTTTCATAGGCACTTTAAGCACTTTTATATAGAAAAAACGTTTCCTTCCTTTTTTAACAATTGAACAGGTGTTTTCGTGCCATTTAAAATCTGACTCAATCAAAATACCTAAAAGCTTGTACGATGTTTTTCTTTCGATTATAGTATTGTCAATCGTAATTGCTGGTATTTCAGATTTGTTTGTACGGAAATCTATGACCATTTATTTCGTTTTCTTCAGATTTCATCTCATTTTTTCCTCTTTTGCATATTTTGAAATCCATTCAACATTCGATTGTTGTTGGCTGGGACTCGTAGCTGCTCTTGTTAAGAATCTCTGACGGTGTAGTGTCATCCATAAAGATAGACACATGTTCTTTGTCCGAGATTTTATCAGTGATAGCTACAGTTGGAAGTGTATTAATCTTTGTAATGAAAGCGAACGGACCTATCTTGCTTCCTTGTGGCACACCTGCGTTAATATTTTTAAAACCTGACACAACTCCGTCGAACCTTACTCTCTGTGAGCGATCAGTGAGATATGAGGCTATCCACGGTAATAAAGCGGGTCGAACCCCAATAGATTTAAAATTTTATAGAAGAATGTTGTGGTCGATCAAATCAAAAGCTTTTGAAAAATCAAAAAAAACAATTAGTATTACTGTTTTTGGGTTCTCCAAAGGTTCTTCTTGAAAGGAGGAGTTGACTATATTCGTAAGTGGGACAGACAGCTGTTCAGCGAAGTATTTGATTATTTTCGTTGGTGGATCGTAGGGGCCTGGTGACTTGTTCACATCTATTTATTTTCGGGCGACAATTTTTCTCTTGAGATAATGGGAAGTGGAAGATGATTTCCAACCAAAACTTGTTCTGCTGATATTTTAGCATACTCTTTAGTCAAATTGATAAAGTATTGTAGTGTAAACTAGCATCGCAAACGTATTTTTATATTGTAAAGCCATCTTTCGCTTCCCAAAACTTTGATTTTTTTGCTAACAGTGAGAGAAAGAAATTTCGAGTTTAACAAATGACTTAATGACTGATCTCTCGAATTCGTCTCGGAAATCATCGAGATCCTCGTGAATCAAATCTCACTGTTTCCCTGGGGATCAGTCATCAAGTGTTTTTGTGTCTGGTGACGTAATCATGCAGAAGCACTATGCGATCGGTTTGGTGTCAGATTGTGGCAACTACGTCACACCGAATACGCTACAAAAAGTTAGTCGAGATCGTATATTGTTGCTTCAATGGCTTCAGGCTTCACTACGCTGTCGAGTAGTACATGTACGCGTTGCGTACCTATTTTTATTATATGGCTTGGCTCGTGAGCGGTGTTAATGCAACTTTTCTGCAATCGTATTGTCTCGTGAGCGAAAACATATTGAGGAAATGTGAGAAATTTAATGAAAGCCATATAATAAAAGCCTTATATAAAAGCCCTTCGTCACTAAAAATCTTGGCCGTTTACCACCTTTTCACTTTGCTTATTATAACCTGGTTTGTCGGTCTTTACTGCGAAATTATCCTGTCGATTTTCTTTTCGTACATACCTCACTCCTTGGATAATTTTGTCGTAAAAGAGCTCCCGCTCAGTCAATATGTTTTTTAATTATGACAGGATCCCATGTCAGAACCCTCTCTTAGAATTTCTATTTGGGTAAATTGTATTACTTCTTTAGTACGTAACATCGACAAATCGAGAAGCCGCCATTTTTTTATCGCTGAAAATGTTATAGGCGAGATGACTATTACAAAATACGCCGTCCATCTCGACCAATCACGGCACGAGTAGCTCTGTCAATTTCTACTAAAACTGTATGGCACAAAATTATAGTAAACAAGATGCCCGCTAGGTGTTAACTCGGGCTACTTGAGGTTGTGGCTTGTTGAAAGACATTGTAGGCAAATTTAATTTTCACAAATCTATAGTTGTAGGTACAATGTAATGATAAAGCTGTCAGTGCAGGGGTGGTTAAATTTTCCATCATTGCAAACCCATAACGTATTGTTGGCCAACGGCTTTGATTTGGCTTACTGAGAAGTCTGCCCCACCAAATGCTGACCTAATCCAGTTCTAGTCAACAGGGTCAACCTGGCAAGCAAGCCCGGCCTGTGCTCATGTAACAACAATTCATCTGGCCAGTCCCGCAAACAGGTTCAGTTTGAGCAAGTATTAAATCAGTTATATTGTTCTCAGTACTTGTCACTGGAAACCCCTACGGCACCCAAGGAAACCCCGAAGGTGACTTGTAGGTGGGGTTTAGGATGTTATTTTCCCCTATACTGTAGGTGGGGCATTTTCTTAGATTTGTTTCTTGATAAGTCTAATCTCTCATACTTACCTGGGGTTTCCAGTGACAAGTGCATTTAAATCAAACCATTTAGCTGGCAGTAGCAAGACATCATAAGCAAAACAGCTTAAAGAAATATTATTCAAATCTTTATTTCTTTGTGAAGTCAACATTTTGAGCCAGTAAACATATTCATAAATTTAGCACATTTATTATTGGGCCAGCTCGCTTCATGTAATATCAAAAATGTATCTGGCTGTACAGACCAAGTAACAGTTGGCAAATGGTGTGCTTGTTAGCAAGTCTGGCATGTGGGCTAGCCTGCCTCATGTACTGTAATATCAGGACTATTATTACTATCTCGATTAGAGAGCGAGCTTGCCTCCTGCATGTACAGCTTGCCTTCATATACAGCTATAGTAATCATGAAACTAGCCAAAAATCAGTATGAAAAGTTTGTATCTGTCTGTGCAGACCAAGTAACTGTTGTAACAATGGAAAGTACAGTACATGGCAACAGGCTGTCATTGGTAAACCAGCAAATAACAAACTCTTTACTCTTTGATCTTGATAGTTGGTATGGGTGTCAGAGTTGATCGATACAGACTTATTATAACCAGCACATTTTGGAGGCCCATTTAAGCTTACACATATCAAGTGAAACAGGTTTATTCGAGAAGCAATTATAGAATTCAAAAGTGGACACTTTTGAAAGGTTGCTCTAAAATCTCTAAATAATTATAATGTCGAAGGTTTATATATTGTGTATGAAACAATAAACTGTTGATTAGCATCGACTTTATTTTGTATATAGACATATAAACAATAAACAACGCAGGCAACAACGCTTATAAAACATATTACAGTTACCTCAGAACAGTTAACATATTTTCACACAGCATTCATATGTTGAGTTTTATAAACAATAAACAATGCAGGCAACAAAGCTTATAAAACATATTACAGTTACCTCAGAACAGTTAACATATTTTCACACAGCATTCATAGGTTTAATCGAGTACACATCAGCGTACAGGTACGCAGACAGAGACCACCAAGGCACCAACCGTGTCTAAATCGCTCGTTATCTTTTAGTGTAGCCGTAGGTCTTCGGCGATCGGCGTGTGCGATTGTAAGCATCGTGAGATCAAGATACTGCCAGCCACATCAAATATTTTCAGTGAAGAACACTCGAGGAAAGGTAACCAGATGAATATTAAAAATATGACAATGGCGCATAAAAATATGCAGCTCGTACCCAGACCCAAGTGGGAGAATTGCCATATTTTTAAGACTCGTGCTCTCCCCCCACAGGGGGAGGCCTATGGTTGGCAATTTGTTTCAAAATTCAACAACGAATATTTGTTCAACTTCAACAACAAAAATATCCTACAATTCAACGCGTACTGGTTATGAGCTGCAGCCATCATGGCGGAAGATATTCCTCTTTCGGAGCAGTTAGAGAAATGCTTCGAAGATATTGTAAACATGCTGGATATGTGCGAACTGGAGAGAAATACTACGTCTCGACCCGTAATTGAGACAATTCCAAATGATTCCATCGGTAAACCAGACAAGAGCTGTATTGAACGAAGTTGCCATAAATCTTCAGATTATCCATCGCGATTGGTGTCGAAAACTTCACGAATTGGGTGATTAAGAAATCCTCCTAACTGTACCCATTTAGCTGTGTACTCGCTTTATCCGCCACAAGTGATTACTTCAGAAGGACCTGGGAGACCTAAATATGATATTTCAGAGGAAGTTCTACTTAATCTTAGATCTCTGGGTTACACCTGGAAAGACATATCATTTCTCCTTCTGGTTTCTCGTTCAACTCTATGGCGGAGAGTTGCAGAACTTGGAATAAGGGAGGAAACAGGATACTCTACAATATCTAATGAAGAACTTGACAATGTTATCAGATCATTTGTTGTTACCCATGGTTCCCATGTTGGATTTTCTATGGTCTATGGTCACCTTCACTCTGTTGGTTTGAAAGTACAAAGAGATCGTATTCGTTCTGGATTAAAAAGAGTTGATCCAAATAATTTTCGTCTAAGATGGGCTACAGTAATTACTAGACGAACCTATTCTGTTCCTGGTCCCAATAGTCTTTGGCACATAGATGGTCACCACAGCCTTATTAACTGGGGATTTGTAATCCATGGTGCCATCGATGGGTTTTCTCGTCTGATATGTTTCTTAAAGTGCTCTACCAACAATAAGAAAGAAACAGTTGAAGCTCTGTTTATTGACGCAACTGAAAGATATTCTTGGCCATCACGGGTGCGGACAGATTATGGTGGTGAGAATATTTTGTTGTGGCAACACATGAATGAGAAACGTGGTGACGATCGAGGATCTGCACTAGTTGGTAGCTCAACACCAAACCAACGAATCGAGCGCTTGTGGCGAGATGTGTTCAGATGTGTGTGCAGCACATTTTACTACACCTTTCTTGCCATGGAGGAAGCAGGTTTACTTAACCGGAATGATAATTTACATTTATTTATTCTTCATTATGTATTCTTACCAAGAATAAATGTTGCAGTCAACAGCTTTACTAGTGCTTGGAACAAACATCCAATGAGGACAGAGAGGAATTGGTCACCTGAGAGAATGTGGACAAATGGAATGATAGATGCCACTAACCGAAATCTATTAGCTATTGCTGATATCAGAAGTGATAGTGTAGGAATTCAAGATTTAGATTGGTATGGACATGATCCTCATGCACCCCTCCCTGCTGATGATGGATTGTCAACTGTGGAGGTAAATGAAATTGAAGTCAACTTATCTGAATAAATAATCGAGGCGTTACATCAGGGAATTGACCCATGCACAGAATCCAGTACATTTGGCATTGATGTGTATCAAACAGCTTTGGATCTTGTTGAAAATATGATTTAACTCTAAAATGTTATGGTAATTTAGGGTTTATCCAGTTTGACTGTTACCATAATCACACTGGCCAAAATCCATTGATTTTGATTCAGTATATAAAATTTAAAATCAGTAAATGTATTTACAAAAGCCTGACTAACTGTACACTGTATGTCCATTTTTAGATAGGGACTTGGGAATACATGTCTGTCACAGCCCCATTACTTTAAACCAGATAAGATTGTGAAATCAAGTGTAACAAATCTTTTTTTCAATAGTTTAATACAAATCACTAATTACAACAAGCAGAACAATGTCAAAGTGTTTACAACTTATTTCCTATAAGTTATTAAAATAATATGAACAGATTCTGTTACTTACAGAGAAAATATCAAGAGTAATAATGAGAATGTGATGATTCTACAGTATAAACAAATGAAACTATGTTCCTGCATAATATTGAATATGTTAGTGCTCTAAAATAACCAGAACTATAAAAACACTGAGACTGATATGCTTTGAAAATGGAAGTAAATCATTCTGTTTTGGATTTCTGATTACACAAGGTTGGTAATTAACACAAAATATCTTTATTAAAAATTAACATGAAAATAAGACAACATCCTAAATCCATATGGTTTTATTTTTGAAATAATAAACAATGAACTTCCTAAATTCATTGAATATATTATTTTGTACAGCACTTTATATCTTATTTATCCAGCATGTTGTTGGTTCAAATAATGCAAAACTATATGATTTTTAACAGAGGCAGAGTTGTGAAGTCAAATATGTCTTTCCTTATCTTTGTCTAGATAAAAAGTGTCATGTGTTAATCTGAAATCAAATAATATCAGCATTACTAAAAACACAAAGTTTTTTTTGCTCTTTTTCTATACCAGAATGATTTAAATCCAATTTCAAAGTGTATCACTATCATGCAAATGAAGTCTGAATGATCTAATATTTAACAACTCTTTTCATAACATGAAGAGTTCAGTTAATAGTGCAGGTATCCATATTTCAGGGTGTTGTGAAAGCTTTTCCACAATCATGCATAACTGCAAGAAGTGCTGCTTCAAATAAACCATATGCACAAAAGGATTTAGGAAGATGTAGCTTCAATGAACAGGTGGAGGATAAAATGTAGTTTTCATCACGAAACTCCACCTCAATCTTCTTATCTTGTAATGGCATGATATCTTTGCTTCCTGTACAAAACTTGAGAAAACTTTGCAACCTTTCCAATGGGGACTCATTTAAAAACCGTACAATCATGGCTGGCAGGTGCTGTATAAGTTCTTCAGGCTGCAGAGGAAATAGAAGATGCTCTATCACTAAAGTAGGAGTAAGTTCTTCTTGTCTTTGATTAAATACACTTTCAAATAAATCTGGATGTTTTTCCATCTGATCAAGAAGGCCAAGGGTTTTCAACCCTTTACGCAGCTGGTCAAGCGCCATCTTGCGCTTTCCAATAACATCGTAACTTGTCATTGACTGAATAATCTTGCTCTTATTTGACATCTAAAATATAAATGTGCACAATTTATTTAAAATAGAAATACATTGTATAATTTAGTGCTCTCAATACTTTGTCAGATAACTATGTAGAGATTTCCCTGTATTTGTACAGTGTGGATAAAAATGGAATGTGCGTATCGAGCGTGTGGCCGAGTGCAGTATGGCTAATGGAATGCATTGTCTTGAAAAAACTTGTAATATTCAACAGGCCTGTAAAATTCCTTATACAGTAGTCCCATTGAGGGCTGCATTGCCACATGCAAATGCTAAATGTGATGAAAGTTGTGCATTTTAGAAAATATAATTTCTACTTGAAATAAGTCTATATCACTTTAACTTTTCCAAATTTGCAAAAAGTTTGTTACATTTAATTACATTAAGCAATATAGAAAAATTGTATTAGAAAAATGGTAAAAACCCTGACACCATTGTTACCTTAATGTCATGCAATCAACCATTTTGTGTATATACAATCCATTTGCCATGCTTGGTTTGTGTTCAGTTGATTGGATGATGTCAATCATGTCACAACCCTACTTAGTCTTAATCTATTGTTTTCCCAATTTCATGTTGGTGACAGGCATTCAATGGTGGACACCAACAAAATGTAAAAATGTGTTACTTCCAATAAGAATTTGGAAAAATTGTTTGAACAAGATATTAACAGGAACTTTAGCATTATAATCAGGGAGATACAGCTCATTTTAAAATTTCACATACTGTATTTTCATTACAATAGAACTTTAAGGAAAAACAACAAATGCTCAACTGTTTTAACCCTTTAAAAGGTTAAAACAATTAATCATTTGTGTATTTTCAAGCTCAAATTGTTTTGCATTGTCCAGATTTTTGCATTACCCAGTGTTATTATAATATTATTATTATAATATATGCATTGTAGTTATGGAGTACTTTAACCAGTTTACTACCTTTAGCATACTTGTATCTCCACATGAAGAGAAAACATCCAGAAACTGATCGTTCGTTGCTAGGTCTTCCATCTCAGACTCACTGCTGATATCTACTACCTATGATTGCAAAACATGATACACAAGTTGATGCTACATATTGTAATTTGTTTACATGCAAGTACTGTATAGCATAAGCATTACATTGTATTTTGATTAGTTCAGGTTATAATCTTCACCAAGACAATTAATAGTCTGTTTATAAAAATAATTATTAAAAGATCTAGACTTATTTTATCAATTTTACAATTCATCACAAATGATTGTTTTAATGCTCAGCATATTTCTCATCAAATTGACTTCCATGTTCAGCATAATATTTAGTTTTGATTAAATTCAATAATTATTTTTTGATTTGGAAAAATTAAATGATACAATATACTGAATATAGTTACCTTTTGAACCCATTGTCTTGTTGTTTGATCTGGTATATCCCAAGGATCACAATATGCCATTGCACTTATTACATCACCAGTAGCCAAATAATAATAACAGGGAGAGACAGAAATGGAAAGCCAGGACCACCTTGAGCCAAAGAGTGTGCAATAATTATTCCAACAATCTCAATGATGCCTGAAAATACTACTTGTGGACTATGCGTAGGGCACTTTCGATTACACTCTCCCAGAAACAATGACATACTCTTTCCTTCAACAAAACATGAAAACAGATCAGTAAAGAACTGCCTGAGAACACCACCCCCATCAATTGCTGGCTGGTCACTGAATGTGATACGCAAAGGTGTTTCTGGGTCAAACGTTACACTCTTATAAAAAGAAATAGCATCATTGAAGAGGTCATCTGGTTCAACGGTCAACTTTGCTGGTCTGCTTTTCATCTTGCCATTAAGTTTTTGCAGTATTTCAAAGAGAGAATTCACTTCAGCTTCCTTTTTTTCTTGGTCATTTCCTTTGTTAAGTAGGCTATCTAGAGTAGAGTTTATGTCACCTCCATGTCTTGAAAGTGTCTCAACAATTGTTTCTGCAGATGAACTGGGAAGCATTTCTTGTAATGAATCTTCAGGAGTTAGTTCTCCACTTATTTCAATAACCTTTTGGACATCTGGGCAGTTTCTTTGTGAGGAACTGGGAAAATATGCTGAATTTCTGCAATTATTCCCAGAAAAATATGGGCTTCTGGACACTGGTGCTACAAGATGACCTCTGACCTTCATTCATCTTTGCTGGTCTCTGCACATTCTCTATTGATGTCACATCTTCTGTGATTTCCAGTGTTTCTCTGCTGATATTTAAGCGGATTACATCCTTGATTAGCTTTCCTTGACCACACAACTCTTTCACTTGTTTAAAATCCCATTTGTGACTGGGCTTGACGACCGGTGTTGTGATAACGTTTCTCTCTCTCTTTACGAAGTCAAACAGAAGGGGAGTAATCAATGGGAATCTTTGTTGAATAGTTTCAGAAATTTCCTTCCTTATCTCAGCTTCGGAGAAGGTAGTTCCTATATCACAGTAACCTTTAAGTAAAACCATTGAATCTACCAATGTATAATCAGCTACGATATCATGCGTATCACTATCAAACGGTGCATCAAGCAAACAGATAGTTTTGGTTATGAGCTGACCAGCTTTTGGTTTTGAAGGCACATTCTTACTTTTCTTGAACCGCCATGCATGTGATGGATTCCCGCTTGTCGACGAATGCGACGATCTCTTCGATGAAGATAGGTTGCTTGTACTTGCACTTGGAGGTACGAGCGGCGCAGGCGAAGTGGTAGTCGAACTGGAAGGCAAAGCAACACGTCTGCTTTCGAACTCACGACATGCTGATGTTGTTGCGTTTGAAATAAGATCCCTAGTCCGATGTAAGATGTTGGCCGTCCCTTGTCTTCCACTACGCTGAAAATCAATCTCCTCTCGTACACATTGACGAATAATATCAGTTATATTCGACGTACCCTGTTCACCTCCTGAGGTAGACGCCATTTTGAATGATAACGTTTCTTGGCTCCAGGCTCGCGTTGAATTATGGGATTTGTTGAATACAAATATTTTTGTTGAATGTTGAAGTTGAATAAATATTTTCGTTGAATGTCAAAGTAAGCTGTTGAAGTTGAACACATATTTTTGTTGAATTTGAACAAATATGCGTTGAATGTGAATGTAAGCTGTTGAAGTTGAATAAATATTTTTGTTGAATGTCAATGTAAGCTGTTGAAGTTGAACAAATATTCGTTGTTGAATTTTTAAACAAATTGCCAACCATAGAGGCCCGATTAATTAATTATAAACGATTACGAATTGATGATGTGAATGAGTAATTCAACATATGACCATACATTATGTGTCTCCTATTTTTTCTACTGTGTTACTGAATTTTATGGCAATTTATGCAGACTGGCGTTTTTATTTTGTTGGATATTCCATCGGCACTCTCTTCTGACTTGAGAGGTGTATTATTATTTTTAGACAGGAGTAGAGCCGCGAACAATATTTCAAAAATGTTTCAATATATGATTTTTTAAAGTT
>JAYKKM010000159.1:792500-887500 GCA_035772405.1 Chrysogorgia sp. JL179-B06 | reverse complement strand
ATATATATATATATATATATATATATATATATATATATATATATATATATATATATATATATATATATATATATATATATATATATATAATGGATGTGCTCTGGATGTGCGCATGGACCGCTGTTTATCCCACAAGCGGTTGTCACTGGCAATCGTTTTGTGTATAAATTAGTACTCATGTCCATATCTAGATTGTACCAAGCTACACTGATGAGCTGTGGAACAGCGAAACACGTGTCTGTAGATATTGTACTATTACGCTCCTTCACTTCGGTGTTGTTGAGCACTCTGTGAAGTTGGTTTAGGTGTCCTTTAGCGATAATGCAACGCCCACTACCCTTGTGGTAGTTTGAGCACTCTGGCCCTATACCGCTTCACCCGCTCTCTGGATGTGCGCATGACCGCTGTTTATCCACAAGCGGTTGTCACTGGCAATCGTTTGTGTATAATTAGTACTCATGTCCATATCTAGATTGTACCAAGCTACACTGATGAGCTGTGGAACAGCGAAAACACGTGTCTGTAGATATTGTACTATTTACGCTCCTTCACTTCGGTGTTGTTGAGCACTCTGTGAAGTTGGTTTAGGTGTCCTTTAGCGATAATGCAACGCCCACTACCCTTGTGGTAGTTTGAGCACTCTGGCCCTATACCGCTTCACGCTCTCTGGATGTGCGCATGACCGCTGTTTATCCCACAAGCGGTTGTCACTGGCAATCGTTTGTGTATAATTAGTACTCATGTCCATATCTAGATTGTACCAAGCTACACTGATGAGCTGTGGAACAGCGAAACACGTGTCTGTAGATATTGTACTATTACGCTCCTTCACTTCGGTGTTGTTGAGCACTCTGTGAAGTTGGTTTTAGGTGTCCTTTAGCGATAATGCAACGCCCACTACCCTTGTGGTAGTTTGAGCACTCTGGCCCTATACCGCTTTCACCGCTCTCTGGATGTGCGCATGACCGCTGTTTATCCCACAAGCGGTTGTCACTGGCAATCGTTTGTGTATAATTAGTACTCATGTCCATATCTAGATTGTACCAAGCTACACTGATGAGCTGTGGAACAGCGAAACACGTGTCTGTAGATATTGTACTATATATATATATATATATATATATATATATATATATAATATATATATATATATATATATATATATATATATATATATATATATATATATATATATATATATATATATTATATATATATATTATATATATATATATATATATATATATAATAATACTAATAATAATAAAAATACCTCGGCACCAGCGGGAACATTTTCTTGCGGCCGTTCCCGCTGTAACACATGCGCTTTTCTCAATCCCACTACAGTTATTACGGCCCCCAAATTCGACCACACAATCCCCGTCATGCTTTTTCATGCACGTCCACCAACATAATTTATTGCATTTCATGCGATAAATGCCCTAAAATCTACATCGGTGAAACTGGGCGACGTCTTTCAGACAGGTTTGCTGAACATCTTCGTTCCGTGAGGATCAATGATGGTGACAAACCTGTAGCCCGCCATTTCAACAGCTCCAACCATTTGGTTTCAGACATGAAAGTCTGTGCCATCCTTCCCATCTCCGGTGGCAACGATAACCGCAAGCGTCAAGAGAAGCGTCTCATTTTTAAACTTGGCACCACACATCCTCTTGGTCTTAACGAACGTTTTTCTTTTATTTAATTTCCTACAAGTTTTTGGTTATTTTAGTTTGCTTGGAACCTTTATTATTATTAATTTTTTATTATTCGCGTATGCATTTTCATTCCTTTTCAAAAAATGTTTTGTTTCTTATGCTAATATTATCGCCTAATCCCCTTGAATATTGGACCTGGTCATTTCTCTCCCCCCCCCCTCAGTCTGCTTGCTGATCGACTGTTAAAAATAGCAAATGATCTTACGTTTCCCATCTCATTAATTATTAGTTTGTTTATCTCCCGTGCATTTGATTGGCTACTTTCTACTTGTGACACCCTTTTGGCATATATATAAGCCCTATTTATTTCATTTCATCTCGTCTTACTCTGATGAAGGGCTCCGCTCGAAACGTCAGTATCTCGTCACTAAATTCTTGGCAGTTTACCACCTTTTCACTTTGCTATATATATATATATATATATATATATATATATATATATATATATATATATATATATAGCAAAGTGAAAAGGTGGTAAACTGCCAAGAATTTAGTGACGAGATACTGACGTTTCGAGCGGAGCCCTTCATCAGAGTAAGACGAGATGAAATGAAATAAATAGGGGTTATATATATGCCAAAATGGTGTCACAAGTAGAAAGTAGCCAATCAAATGCACGGGAGATAAACAAACTAATAATTAATGAGATGGGAAACGTTAGATCATTTGCTATTTTTAACAGTCGATCAGCAAGCAGACTGAGGGGGCGGGAGAAATGACAGGTCCAATATTCAAGGGGATTAGGCGATAATATTAGCATAAGAAACAAAAACTTGAAAAGGAATGAAAGTGCATACGCGAATAATAAAAAATTAATAATAATAAAGGTTCCAAGCAAACTAAAATAACCAAAAACTTGTAGGAAATTAAATAAAAGAAAAACGTTCGTTAAGACCAAGAGGATGTGTGGTGCCAAGTTTTTTATTTAATTTCCTACAAGTTTTTGGTTATTTTAGTTTGCTTGGAACCTTTATTATTATTAATTAATTAATTTTTTATTATTCGCGTATGCACTTTCATTCCTTTTCAAGTTTTTGTTTCTTATGCTAATATTATCGCCTAATCCCCTTGAATATTGGACCTGTCATTTCTCCCGCCCCCTCAGTCTGCTTGCTGATCGACTGTTAAAAATAGCAAATGATCTAACGTTTCCCATCTCATTAATTATTAGTTTGTTTATCTCCCGTGCATTTGATTGGCTACTTTCTACTTGTGACACCCTTTTGGCATATATATAACCCCTATTTATTTCATTTCATCTCGTTCTTACTCTGATGAAGGGCTCCGCTCGAAACGTCAGTATCTCGTCACTAAATTCTTGGCAGTTTACCACCTTTTCACTTTGCTATATATTCAAAACACTGTCTACGCAGCACTCTACTTTTATATATATATATATATATATATATATATATATATATATATATATATATATATATATATATATATATATATATATATATATATATATATATATATATATATATATATATAAATATATAAATATATAAATATATAAATATATAAATATATAAATATATAAATATATATATATATATATATAATATATATATATATATATATATAAATATATATATATATATATATATAAATATATATATATAATATATATATAAATATATATATATATATATAAATATATATATATATATATATATAATATATATATATATATATATATATATATTTATATATATATATATATATATATATATATATATATATATATATATATATATATATATATATATATATATATATATATATATATATATATATATATATATATATATATATATATATATATATATATATCTATATATATCTATATATATCTATATATATCTATATATATATATATATATATATATATATATATATATATATATATATATATATATATAATATATATATATATATATATATATATATATATATATATATATATATATATATATATATATATAATATATATATATATATATATATATATATATATATATATATGTGAGTAGAAGTTTTCTAGTCAGCAAGAGAGCTCAACACAGTAAAATTGTGGAGCAATGATATAGTTAAAAATGGTTTATTTACAATTAAAAGTTAAAAACATTTACTCGAGTTTCACGCTCAAGGCGATCATCAGACTGAAAGTCTGATGATCGCCTTATCATCAGTCTGATGATCGCCTTGAGCGTGAAACTCGAGTAAATGTTTTTAACTTTTAATTGTAAATAAACCATTTTTAACTATATATATATATATATATATATATATATATATATATATATATATATATATATATAATATATATATATATATATATAATATATATATATATATATATATATATATATATATTATATATATATATATATATATATATATATATATATATATATATATATATATATATATATAGTTTGAGCACTCTGGCCCTATACCGCTTCACGCTCTCTGGATGTGCGCATGACCGCTGTTTATCCCACAAGCGGTTGTCACTGGCAATAGTTTGTGTATAATTAGTACTCATGTCCATATCTAGATTGTACCAAGCTACACTGATGAGCTGTGGAACAGCGAAACACGTGTCTGTAGATATTGTACTATATATATATATATATATATATATATAAATATATAAATATATAAATATATAAATATATAAATATATAAATATATAAATATATATATATATATATATATATATATATAAATATATATATATATATATATATATATATATATATATAAATATATATATATATATATATATATATATATATATATATATATATATATATATATATATATATATATATATATATATATATATATATAAATATATATATATATATATATATATATATATATATATATATATATATATATATATATATATATATATATATATATATATATATATATATATATATATATATATATATATATGTACGGGTGACCCAAAAAAAGTACTCCGGTTTGATTCATAATAACTTCTAAACCACTGAAGCTATTAAACTGAAATAACCTTCATTAGATAGATGGAAGACTAACTTAGATTTTGATATATGACAGTTGTATTTTTACTTACAAATTCACGGAGATATTAATGTTCAAAATAGGTAGCATATTTCTGGATGTGTCTAAAATATGCAAAAAAACGCCGTATCAAATATTAATCAAGCTTTGCTCAACTGAAACACGCACTATTAGCAGTAAATAAATGCCACTTGACAAATTGTTTATTATGAAACGAAGTATTATTATTTGCAAAATACAATCAAGATTTATTCGTTCGGAATCGCGTGTCCTCTAGCACGAATGCACTGCCTAGCCCGTGACACCATTGCGTCGAAGGAGTCATGGCTCATTCGTTGTTCTAGATTACGGCATGCTGCGAAGCTCTTCTAAATTCTGCGGTTGCTGATCATGTGGTACATTGCAAATTTGTTCATGTTCAGAATAAACTCAGAATTATGAAACACAATCAAACCATAACTCCATAAGACATAACATGCAACTCCCCAGAGACATCCAACATTAAGTATTTGATACGGCGTTTTTTGCATATTTTAGACACATCCAGAAATATGCTACCTATTTTGAACATTAATATCTCCGTGAATTTGTAAGTAAAATACAACTGTAATATATCAAAATCTAAGCTAGTCTTCCATCTATCTAATGAAAGTTATTTCAGTTTAATAGCTTCAGTGGTTTAGAAGTTATTATGAATCAAACCGGAGTACTTTTTTTTGGGTCACCCGGTATATATATATATATATATATATATATATATATATATATATATATATATAATATATATATATATATATATAAAAATATATAAATAAATTGCCATCAACAATAGAAATCAAGGCAGCAATGGCCCAAAATGAGACATGCTCTGCAGGCAAGAAAAAACAAGTCAAAACATTTTCCAATATTATATGATAATTTAACTAATATATGCATAATAGTTTTTGTATAGTGTTGTCTGAAAGTGCCACTAACCCAAAAATGATAATGCTTTGTTTGAAAAGGCACTTAAAATGGTGAATAATGGTGCTAACACTTCTTCAATATCTATTTATATCTATTTCCTCGATATCTATATGCATCCACATGCAAAATTTCAAGTAATAAGTAATAACATGTATAACTGAATACCTCGAGAAGGAAAATAGATAGTGAAGAACTGCCAATGCCATTCTTAATCGTGTCCTTTCAAACAAAATATTATCGTTTTGGGAGGTTAGTGGCACTTTAATGTTGTTATTATGTGTGAAGTCAAGTGTTTAGTTTTAGTAATTTGAATATACAACCATGTAACCATGTTTTCAAATTACTAGAACTAAAATGTTGTTGATAGGCTACAAATGCTGTCCTGTTTTTGCATATACAAACTGTTAGTGAATTTAGGTTATAATATTTCTGCATATATTAAATATGACTTGCACCTTGGTTATTTCAATATATTAAATTGTTTACTACTCAAGCTTTAACACAAACTCAGAAAAATGTTCTGAGCCCCAGATGGGAATTGAACCTGCAACCTTCATGATCTCCAGTTTAAAGCTTGTATAGTAAACAATTTACTATATATTGAAATATTCAAGCTGCAAGTCATATTTATTATATATATTCTGATAAAGATATACAGATATATTGGACTGCTGAATTAGCAGTACATTATGCTGCACGTACTAACTATTACACAATTGAACGTAGCCTTCGCTCTGGTAGCTCAAGTTCTGAGTTTGACAATTTACAACATTCTCATTCTGCTTATTTTATATCTATTTATTTGTTACTAAGTACAGTACTGCTCAGAAATAACCTAATACTGCGTTCGCGTTCGGAACGCGTTCCAAACGCGTTCGGAACGCGTTCAGAACGCGTTCTGAACGAGTTCCGAACGCGTTCAGAACACCATTGTGACTTCGGTTAAAAGGTTAATCGGAAAAGTTCGTTAATTTCTGACTTTACGAAACTGCTAAATGGGTTTAACTTGATCATTTGATTGCTGCAGGACTGGTTATGGTATATGTTCATTAGACGAGATTAAAACAGAAAGTATATTGTTCGGAACGCGTTCCAACCTCGTTCCTAACGCGTTCGCAACGAGAATGGAACGCGTTCCGAACGCGTTAGGCACGCGTTCGCAACGCGTTTTTCGTTAGGTTAATTGATTAACTGCAATTTCAAAAAAAATGTAAAATGGATAAATAAAGATCTGTTAATAAAGCTATTAACAATACTTTTTGCTTACATTTAATTTTAGTTATATATGTAATCTTAAATCTCAAATGGTGATAAATCAACTGAAGTCATTTGTAAATGACTACAGCTATTGTGATGTTTAGTCTCCCATTGTAGATACAATATTAATTTACACACCCAGGTATGCACTGTGTAAAATAACTTAATTGGTGTACGTTTACTCCCCAAGTGTAAATTAACACCAACACCGTTGGTTGTGGTGTAAATTTACACCAAGTAGGTGTCACCATGGCTGCAAGGTAATATACACCAATAAGGTGTAAAATTATTTTAGTGTAAATTTACACTCCAAGTGTAAAGTTACACCAAGTTGGTGTCCACACAGCTGCAAGCTATTTACACTGATTTTGGTGTAAGTTTACACTGTTACCACGTTAAGTTACACCAGTGTCGGTGTAAGTTTACACCTTTTTGGTGTCCACACAGCTGCAAGATTTACGCCGATTTTGGTGTTGTGGTAACACCCCCAGATTTACAGTGTATCTAACACTATTCACCTCCATTTCGGTGAATAATTGCTATATATATATATATATATATATATATATATATATATATATATATATATATATATATATATATATATATATATATATATATATATATATATATATATATATATATATATATATATATTTGTATTAAAAATGTTATTTGGGATGATATTAGTAAAAAGGTAATTTTCATTTCATTCTGTGTTATTACTCATGCAGTTCCTGCAGGCAGTGTTCATTGGCGGCGAGGTGCTCCACTGTATCTACAACAATCTTGACCTGCATAACATGAAAATATCTAATTGCATAGTGACGTATATTGTTTCTTCGCGTTAAATCAATTAAAACAGGCACAACAGGTGAGGATTGTGATCAAGGGAATGGCAAGGGAAGATATAAGAAGTATGAACAAGGTTTGTACCATGATAATTACGCACATATATACACACACATGGGTACAAACTATAGAATTGATGTTCAAATTTTTGTATGATGGTGATAGTGAAAGGATCAACATAAATATTATTACACATATGGATATGCACAACTATAATACTCAAACGAAATATGATTCCAAGAACGAACCAACTTTTAAACAATTTTTGAATACCTAATTTTTATAAAATTTCTTAAATATCAGTTCATTTTATTTTTACATATAAACATCTCGATAATAGCAAAGCACATTTAGGTTACGGCTGTTTCAAAGATTACTAACATTTTTAGAATTAATGATTTATCTTTGTAATATTTAACCTAATTATAGGGATACCATGGAGAACAGAGTTATCTGATACATTTTCCTGGATTAAATAAGCTTTTATTATTTTATTCACCAATAATAACAATGTTGTTACAGCATTGTTCAATCAGTTTATAAAAGGGGCAGTAAGACGCAAAACTAATTTATCCCAATTTGGGCTTTATCCTCTCTCCTCCGCAGAGTCTTCCAATTTTTTTCCTTATCCCATTACCCTCTACCACCGCATTTGAAGCCCCTGCGGAGGAGAGGGCTTTATCTACGATTTGAATGAGCTTTAGCATCCGATAACATATACGAGCATTAAAATCACTGGCTTTCAACAAAAAACAAGCAAAAATTAAAAATGACAGCTTCGGCCGTAAAAATACACAGTCGACGAAATTAGGTCGGCATTATAGTGCTACTTAACCATTCAAATAACCACTAACCCCGAAATAACCTAGATGCTAACCATAACCCCGCCTAATGATTTTTCTAACCACCCGCCTTAAGTGTCTTCCTAACCCCTGGTTGTATTTTCTATGGTTATACTAAAAAAACATCGTCCCAAAGACGGGGCTGTACGTCAATTCTATATGATCTAACGACGACCACGAAACTAGCTGGTTACGGAATCACATTTGTGATTTGTTGTTTACTTTTAATGAACTGAATCTATGCGAATGACCTGGGAAATATAAATCCGCATTTATAGCACAAAAAAAACAAAGGAAATATTTATAAATAAAAGAAATACAATCATGAAAATAATGATTGCTACTGTAACTGTAATTATTGCTCAGTTCCAGTGTTCATTGGCGGCGAGGTGCTCGAGTGTATCTGTAACATGAGCCTTCACCGACTTATGTTGTTTCTTATTCAAACAGACACAACAGATGAAGATTGTTATCAAGAGAATGGCAAAGACGAGAAAATGTGCTGTGAAAAACGTTTGTACCATGATTTATATTGATAATTATATATACATGATTATATTATATATATTTAGCACATACCAAAACAGTGGATAGTGCTTTTCGCGCAATCTGATTGGTTCCTCTAGCTCGGGATATCCTGCACTATTCACTGTTTCGCAAAACAAGATGGTGTCCTTCCCTTGAATGATTTTCTTTTTACATAATGCAAGAAATTGGTAAAACCAGGCAGGTAGAAAACAATTACTGTATGTAGGGAAATTACTTTAGGTAATATTTATGAAAAATAAGTTTCAAAGAGAGAATAGAAAGTGCTCAAAATTCCGCAGAACAACGAATGATATGCTCCGAAAACAAACTTGATTGAACGAACTGACTCTTGTCAGTTTTCGTTCAAATATTTTGAAAGAAAAGTGTTCTCCGTAGTTCATATAACGATATTCGCCTTTATATAGTTTCAGACAATTTGAATTGCCTTTCATATAGAATTTAATAACATTTACAAACATTAAAAATCATTTCGGTTACAACAAAACCAAGCAAAACGTAAATAATTAGTACGGTTTCGGCCATAAAGATTACCGCGATACACTGCCCAAGAAACTGGCGAGTAATGAACTTTATACTAAACAAATGACCTGGAAAACATACTACCAATTTTATAACAGTAAACACCCACAGAAATCGTTATAAATTAAAGGAAATTCAACGACTAGACACATGAAACATTGTCATTGCACTGACCGAAATAAAAACGCTTTGAAAAGAACAATTACTGTCGTTTACTCACCCAGAATTCATTAGTTATCCTTTGTCCTCAGGTTTTCCCATGTACAGTATTAAAATATTTCCTTTGAGTTAAAATGCAGTGGTCTATTGGCTTACTTTGATCCAACTTCGAAAGGTTTTCAAAACGACCGGCTGCTGTCAGCTTGTCAAAACTGATAAACAACTCCAAATATGGAAAGGCGGGAATTTTTTGCCTTGTGTTTCGCACCAATTCCTGGCTAAATTATAATGAAACTAACCGAAATTTACTTATTTTTTATGACCTCTGACCTCAGTGTCAGTGAATAGTGGTTGGATATTTACCTCGACGCTTCGCGTCTCGGTAAATATCCACCATTATTCACTTCCACTTCGGTGAATAATTGTTAAATATATATATATATATATATATATATATATATATATATATATATATATATATTTATATATATATATATATATATATATATATATATATATATATATATATATATATATATATATATAATATACACACACACATATATATATATATATATATATATATATATATATATATATATATATATATATATATATACATATATATATATATATATATATATATATATATATACATATATATATATATATATATATATATATATATATATATATATATATATATATATATATATATATATATATATATATGATTAAACAATTATAACGATTAAACAATTATAATACATAGATTAAACAACAAGAACTCGGAATAAAAACTTTTATTAGCTCCGCCAGGTTATGTTTTTACCTCTGTTTGTTTGTCAGTTTGTTTTTCTATCTGTAAGCAGGATATTTCAAAAATTAATGAACAGATTTTCATGAAAGTTTGAGAAGGGATGGTAATATGCCAAGGACCAATCCATTAAATGTTGGTTCAATGTGGGTGTCAATTGGATGAAATATTGATATAAATCTATCTGTAAGCTTCTCCGTAGAAGAAATGAATGAAAATGCCTGATTGTCATCATTATCCTTATACTAGAAATACGCACACACAACAACCCCTCGCCCAATTGCTGTTTGAATCTCACAGTACAGTACTTCTTTTAGTTCTAAATTACTTGAATTAGATAATAGCCACTTCATTTGCCAAGCTACAGTAAATAAATTTCAGTGGACAATATCTCTCAGAGCTTTGTATTGTCTGAATTTAATTGTTTCATAGGACATCAAAATAAATACATGCAGCCCAATTAAACTTTTTTAATTTTTGAGTGCAGCAACAGAATAGTGGGGGTCTACTGCTGTTTCTACCATCAATCACTAAGAAATAAATTACTTTTATCACAATATCGATGACTCACGAAATAATAAATGCAGTATTTTGTATATAGACACCAATGGCTGTTGAAGGAAGAAAGTGCATCTCATCATACAATGAGTGTCCTTTAAAAAAATCAAATTCGTTCAAATGTCTACGGATGGCATGCATATAGTGCAAATGCAGGGGTCCATTCAAATTAGATTTACTAAGACATATTAGGGATTCTACTCCAATTGTTGGTGTGGATAGATTATATACAGTAAGTTGATAATTCTACCCACACTGGACTACTGTGATGTGGAGCAGGCAGGAATATATAATCATAGGTCTCTATGCATGTCAGGGAAACTGATCTTTCCTAAGTCGGGACTTGAAACTGATTGGTTAATAGAAATCCCAAATTTTGTACCTCTTGTATTAGAAGCAAGTTACATTGTGCAATGCTAGTTAGGAAATTCCATGGCATTTTAACATCATGTCTACCAGTAAAGAGCTATTTTCCATGTTTCAATTAATCTGTTCATACATGTTATAGCACCATTATCTATTACCTTAATTGACAATATGTGAAGGATATACAACTTTTGAGTTAAAATAAGTTTTTGTAACATTGTACTGTACATTTGTGAATATGTGTTGAAATTTGTAACAACTGTAATTTGTTAGAAAACAAGACCCCCATATATTGATACCAGTGCTAGCATTGAAGGGGCTATCCTGTATAAATATTATTGTATTATTATTATTATTATTATTAATACTAATAATAATAATGCATTAACAATAATACTAATAATAATAATGCCTAATGCAGATTGCAGATACCATATTTGCCATGTAACAAAGCATATATATGGCATTGTGTACTATAGTATCTAAATTATATCACCGCGTGCACATATATATTATAACGTACATTCAGAATGCCATGCCTAGTCTGCTTGTCGACAATGATCTAGCTAACACACATAGTATGACAGTGTCAACATAACCAATATGAACATAATAATAATAAGCTGTATTTTACATTGACAGAATAAGTTGTGACCCACTAGGCCAGCTAAGTATATTTGTAGGTCTAACATGTTCCATAATGGATGGAGTACTGTAAACACAGATTATATATGGAATACATGCCAGTATAAAAAAATAATAAACGTCAAGATCATATCGTCAGAAACATAATATTCCTGGTTGAACAAATTATAACCTTCTTATTGCCAGTGACGGCCTCTAACCATTGAGCCATCGAGATTCAGATGGAGAGAGGTTACAATGATGCACTGGTTCTAATGATATATGTTCTGCCTATGCACAGCAGTTACTATATATTTCAGTAATGACTAATGATTGGATGTGTTAATATATACACTGCTGTTATATCAATAGAATCAGTACTCAATGTAACGTTCACTCACCATCTGAGTCTTGGTAGCTCAATGGTCAGAGAATCTCACTGGAAATCAGAAAGTTATCCCTGTCTGGGACACAGAATAATTTTTCTGAGGATATGATCTTGCTTGACAATCATCCATGTACTGTATCGTCTGTTTCCCCCCGAGCTCTCCCTTATTCACTACAGCAGTGTATATATTAAGTATTAACACTGACAAGTATACATAGTAATGCTTGTTTATTGCTACAAAATTGCAGGCCAGGCCCAGGTCATATAAACACAGCAATAGTATGCATGTTTTTCACCCTAAACTACTGTATATATAGGCTAATTATCAAGCATATAGTATTTATAATTTTAATAAAATAATAAACATACTGTACATGCAATTCCAAAATTTGTACTACACTTACTATTCAGCAGTATTATAAAGAACAAATGGTATATATTTTAAACAGGCTAGGACTGGTCATTGTGCCATCTTGCAAAGTGCCATTGTTCTAGCACAAGATGGCACAATGGCCAGTCCAAGCCTGATTTTACACTGCATGGATTTAATTCCAACTGTCAAAATATTAGACAGTACATATATGTTTTGAAAATTCAAAACATTACACACCTTCAAATTTTCCCAAATCTATCTGTTAAGTATTTCAAAATGTGTCTATTAGATTTCGGAGCTTGGAGCAAATACACAATACAGTGTGCAATTATTTAAATTACATTAAAATTAGCGAGTCAAGTCAACACTGAACCGAAGGTAATGGCTATTCGTACGGTAGCCGTACGACGCTATAGTCTCTTAGAATTCAACGAAATGCGGGTAAATATCACCAAAATCCTAAACCTAACCCTAATCCTAACCAAATTGCTAACCCTAACCAAAAAAAACTATGCAGAAAAGGCAAATTAATTGCTCAACACAGACCGGTGAGTTGCCGTGACAATCACAATGTACATAATTATAATAGTCCTTTTACCTTTTACTTGTCTCTGTCTTTGATTATCTTCCTTCAACACTACAGTTTCGGCTTGAAATCAGCTGATAATGTCTAACATTACTGCATCCGATGATTTTGTGAGGAAATGGCTGGTTTTTATGGCAATATAAATTTCGGCGTCGGCGAATGGCGGCTTTTTCCGGAAAGCGGTTTGTCGCGCTGGCGTCAATTTAAATTTAAATTACGCAAAATTTAACGCACAAAAAACCGTTTCAATATCGTTTCAATTTTTGCATTCGCAATCACGAGACGATTGCAATTTAAATATCAATACCAATGCAGAGGTCTACCAATCAGCTTCTGTTATATCTAGTTACCAGGGCCACATTTCCGATGCCGCGCATGAGGACGGTTGATCATATATATATATATATATATATATATATATATATATATATATATATATATATATATATATATATATATATATATATATATATATATATATATATATATATATATATATATATATATATATATATATATATATATATATATATATATATATATACCTATAAACTCGATCCTAGATCTAGGAACCGCTTGCATCTCGCGTGATAAGGGACTAAACGCCGGTCGATATTAGCACCCTCGCCCTCAGGCCTTCGGCCTTCGGCTGGCGTGCCGGGCGAGGGGATTATTCAAATCTTTAATATTTACAAACAAGCTGAATTTACAAAAAACAATATGGATAAGTTCCATTGTTTATAGAAAAGTGCGGTCATGGCCTAAGGAACAACATATAATTTAGCATAATATTTTAGTAGAAATGAGTTCAATGAAGCATTTTATTCACTCTATAGATAAAAGAAGTTTATATACCAACCTTAAATATGTGCTAAATTGGCTAAATTGCAGAATACCCGTCCACTTTCGCGATTTGTATCTGTTGACAGTTAGTAAAAGGGTCAAATTACGCAAAGTTCATCACATACAATTGCTTCGTTCTATTTTAAAACCCCATTTAATTTGATAACTATCAACAAGAACACACAATATAAACATTCAACATCATATTTAAAGAGATTTTAGAGCAACCTGGTTTGTATTTCTGCCTTTAAATGCGGTTTCAAAAGTGGACGGGTATTCTATACTTGCTCCGCTAAATTTACCCTATAAATAAGTTTACAATGTTTCGACGCACTGCCTCTTCGTCGGGTATAACAAGCGGAGACGTGAAAACACTATAATTTATAGGTTTTATATGCATGGTGAAGGCTAAAAGGGATGAATATATATTATGGGTCGACCAAATATATATTATGATTTTTCTCAGGAAGACCCAAATATTACGAATATATAAAATCCACCTTTAAGGCTTTAATGCACTAGAGCAAAAATAACCGGATTCACAATGTTTTCCATCCTCATGGGAATAAAAAAACAGTACGAATCCGATTACTTTTGCTCTACCTGTAGTGTAAACGCAGCCTAAGTACGTAGTTACCGTAACAACTATTTTGATAATTGAGCAAATTAAAATAATATATAATTTATTTCAATAAATTTTTTAGATAAATGTCTGAACTATGGAAAATGTGCACAAATATTGCATCCTGGTGGTTTAGTCAGTTGTTCATGTACTTGCCTTCCTGGATTTTCTGGAGCAGATTGTGGACATACAAGTAATTATCTCAATAATAACCGAACATTTATAGGATAGAAAATAAAAGTATTTTGCCTCGATGTGAGAAAAGGCCTGAAATTGACATTTTTCAAGTGATCGGTTGCATGGGTTTTAACTGATGAATTCCAAAAACGCGTTGTTTACTTCAGATGTTAACTTTTACCTAGTATCTGTTTATTGCCGCTGGTAGTTGCGCTATGATTGCAGGCGGGTGGTATAGACCTGGCATTTATGTATAGAGAGGGTTGATTATCGGGCTTTCTGTATCATGAGCCGTAAAGTTCCCGGTTTTCTAGAGTTAGGGTTACATCCAAATAGTTCACAACTTGTATGTTTGAGAAAATGGAATACCCGCTCGGCAACGGTATGTGCGTATCCAGATGCACTAGTCTATAAAGCCACTGTAACCTTGGAAACTAATGATGAAAACTCCTATATAGGTATGACTTAGTACACGTTAAAGTCACGATATTACAGTACAATGTCACAAACTGTCACTCACACGAAACCATCCTTTCCAACTACATCTAAAACTTAAAGGACAATAACATCAAGCGCTCTATCAAATGGTCCATATTAAAACGAACAAGTCCATGTAAAGGCGGATATACCCATTACCACCTGTGCTTAACAATAAAATAATGCATCTTGAACACTGAAAAATCCTCACTGCTATCAAAAGATCCGAATTAATTTCAAAATGCCGTCATGAAAACAAAAAGTTCCTCGCGGCCAATCACAAACAATATGTCTCCAAACGCCCTCCATGATATAAATATTCAGTACGCGATGATCACTTAGTGCGTGAAACTCCGAGTAAAGGATTTTAACTATTTTTATCCATTTTAACCTATTAACTATATATATATATATATATATATATATATATATATATATATATATATATATATATATATATATATATATATATATATATATATATATATATATATATATATATATATATACATGAAGTTAAAACTGGATAAAAATAACTATTTACACATAAAACACTACAAATCTGTTTCAAGAGTGTTCCCAAGAGCACTCTCTCATCAGGTGTAAAAATGTGCTGACTAACTAACCTACTTAAATACACTGATCTATGTGACGTCATATAACTTCATACTCTTTAACAAATATCTGTTTGCGTGACGGCATGTACTCGATAATTCGTTCCTACTATTTAATGTGCATAGGTGTGGTTGTTTTATAATAAAGTATTTTTCTGTTATGCATAAATTGCACCGTTTACTAACGTTAGTATATGACGTGGCCCTTGCAAGGATTTTCCATGACAAGATGTAATTAATATTCCCTTCTTTCAATGTCCAAATATATTTGCTTAGTTCTGTTGCATTTTTCGTGTTGATATTCCTAAATGAGGCCGTGTGATTGCGGTATCTTGTTTTAAATTTGTTTTGGGTTAGTCCGACATAAGTTTCTTTACCGTTGCCGGTTTCCACTGTGGCTTGGTAGATAACATTTGTGGTAAGGCATTGACCGTCTAAGGGACACTCTGATTTATTTCTACAATTGCACGTCGGTTCACTTTGTTGGTTGTTGTTGCTTGCACGGGATTTCCCTAAGGTTGATTTGTTATGGTTGCTGATTTTCGATTGCAAGTTAGGCATACATGAATAACTTAACTTAAGAGTGTTTTTATTAAAAATTTTCTTTAGTGGATGTTCATTCGTAAATGTTCCGTTGAGAATTGCCAAGAATTTCTTTCCTACATTCGATGCTACGTGTCTACTGAATGGCGGGTTGTACCAGGTAATATTACGGGGTCTGTTTGATCCGCTATTCGCCTGTTGTCATCATCCTGCTCATAAGTGAGGGCAAAATCATATCCACTTTTGCTCAGGGCTTGTTGATAAATTGGTGCGGCTCTGTCGAAAGACTGTTTATTTGATGAGGTTTCTCTAAGGCGTCGGTTTATTGCGATTGGGATGTTCTTTATTATGGATGGTGGGTGGTTACTTTCACAATGAACATACAGTGGCGTGTTTGTTAGGTTTTACGTATGGTGCGTATGATCCGTCATCAAGATTTAGGGTTACGTCCAGGAAGTTAACAATTTTTTTGTTCGCCTCTATTGTTATCTGGAGCCCATTGTTGAAAAAACGTTGCAAATCTCCTTTTTTATTTGTTCGATTCTTCGCGCGGTGGTGCTCAGCGCAGCCAATCCATCATCTCTATACAGGCCAATCTGGCTTCTACTAATTTCTTTTGGAAGTTGACACAAAAGATATGAGCCGACGAGCTCGCAGGTCTCAGCGCCGTCGTATGATCCCATGGTTACATCAAATGATTCCGCTGTGTTTTTCTTGGACCAAGCTATTCCGTTGTTAAACAATAGCGATCGCTTTGCGTGTAGAATAATGCTTCTTTCCTCTGCTGATATGTTGGTGTACGATGCTGCAAAATCGAGGGCTCTATTTAGGAGCTCAGGAGAGATGGATGGATAAAAACTTACTATATCGAACTCAATAAACGAGTTTTGTTTTTTGTTCTGTATGGCGTTAAACCAGGTCAAAGTATCTTTGTGCTTTTCCATTGCTGCACAACAGTGCTCTTGATTATGTCGTTATTTATTCTATCTAAGATCTGCTTGCTGACTCGTCCTAGTTCAGATTTTGTAGGGTTTTATTAAGCGGCAAGATGGATTGTTTTGAAAGTTCTGTTTGTGGTCTTTGAGTGTGATGAACGAATCCCTACGGGCTAGCACGTCAACTCTGTTGGATATTCCTAATTTATTGGCAAATTGGTTGGCTTGGTCATTAATTGATCGCTCTGTGCCAGATGGTGCTTTCTTGTATTCCTTTTCTACATTTTTCTTTAACAGTGACTCGTATTCGTTAACGTTCATCTTGTAGTAGTTAGAAGTCTTGTCTGCCGGTATATATAGGTCGGTCTCTTTGCGTATGTCCTTGGCATGTTTCGCTAACGATGCTTGGAATTCTGTTTGTTGAGATTTTCTGAACTCAATGCTATGAATTAGATTAGCCATCTTGTATTCAAATTCTCTGAGCTGGGGTATTTGTGGTGGTGATTTTTTTGAATTAAAGCCGTAGTTGTTCTTCTTAGTGGTGTCAGTCGGATTGAGAAAATAGTAGGCTCGCCAACGCATTCTCTTTACTAGCTTTTCTGTCATTTCGATCAATTTCTTTAAGTATTCCTTGTTAGTTGGTACAGGAATGTTCTTCGTAGAACAATCAAAGTTAATCTTCTCCATATCGACTATATAGAAACAAAGAGTGCTCAACTTACGGAGCAGAATATAGTAGAATAAGAATTGATTCCTTCGTCGTAAAGTGCTCAACAAGAAGGAGCTGTATACATGAAGTTAAAACTGGATAAAAATAACTATTTACACATAAAACACTACAAATCTGTTTCAAGAGTGTTCCCAAGAGCACTCTCTCATCAGGTGTAAAAATGTGCTGACTAACTAACCTACTTAAATACACTGATCTATGTGACGTCATATAACTTCATACTCTTTAACAAATATCTGTTTGCGTGACGGCATGTACTCGATAATTCGTTCCTACTATTTAATGTGCATAGGTGTGGTTGTTTTATAATAAAGTATTTTTTCTGTTATGCATAAATTGCACCGTTTACTAACGTTAGTATATGACGTGGCCCTTGCAAGGATTTTCCATGACAAGATGTAATTAATATTCCCTTCTTTCAATGTCCAAATATATTTGCTTAGTTCTGTTGCATTTTTCGTGTTGATATTCCTAAATGAGGCCGTGTGATTGCGGTATCTTGTTTTAAATTTGTTTTGGGTTAGTCCGACATAAGTTTCTTTACCGTTGCCGGTTTCCACTGTGGCTTGGTAGATAACATTTGTGGTAAGGCATTGACCGTCTAAGGGACACTCTGATTTATTTCTACAATTGCACGTCGGTTCACTTTGTTGGTTGTTGTTGCTTGCGCGGGATTTCCCTAAGGTTGATTTGTTATGGTTTATTACAGAACAAAAAACAAAACTCGTTTATTGAGTTCGATATAGTAAGTTTTTATCCATCCATCTCTCCTGAGCTCCTAAATAGAGCCCTCGATTTTGCAGCATCGTACACCAACATATCAGCAGAGGAAAGAAGCATTATTCTACACGCAAAGCGATCGCTATTGTTTAACAACGGAATAGCTTGGTCCAAGAAAAACACAGCGGAATCATTTGATGTAACCATGGGATCATACGACGGCGCTGAGACCTACGAGCTCGTCGGCTCATATCTTTTGTGTCAACTTCCAAAAGAAATTAGTAGAAGCCAGATTGGCCTGTATAGAGATGATGGATTGGCTGCGCTGAGCACCATCGCGCGAAGAATCGAACAAATAAAAAAGGAGATTTGCAACGTTTTTTCAAACAATGGGCTCCAGATAACAATAGAGGCGAACAAAAAAATTGTTAACTTCCTGGACGTAACCCTAAATCTTGATGACGGATCATACGCACCATACGTAAAACCTAACAACACGCCACTGTATGTTCATTGTGAAAGTAACCACCCACCATCCATAATAAAGAACATCCCAATCGCAATAAACCGACGCCTTAGAGAAACCTCATCAAATAAACAGTCTTTCGACAGAGCCGCACCAATTTATCAACAAGCCCTGAGCAAAAGTGGATATGATTTTGCCCTCACTTATGAGCAGGATGATGACAACAGGCGAATAGCCGGATCAAACAGACCCCGTAATATTACCTGGTACAACCCGCATTCAGTAGACACGTAACATCGAATGTAGGAAAGAAATTCTGGCAATTCTCAACGGAACATTTACGAATGAACATCCACTAAAGAAAATTTTTAATAAAAACACTCTTAAGTTAAGTTATTCATGTATGCCTAACTTGCAATCGAAAATCAGCAACCATAACAAATCAACCTTAGGGAAATCCCGTGCAAGCAACAACAACCAACAAAGTGAACCGACGTGCAATTGTAGAAATAAATCAGAGTGTCCCTTAGACGGTCAATGCCTTACCACAAATGTTATCTACCAAGCCACAGTGGAAACCGGCAACGGTAAAGAAACTTATGTCGGACTAACCCAAAACAAATTTAAAACAAGATACCGCAATCACACGGCCTCATTTAGGAATATCAACACGAAAAATGCAACAGAACTAAGCAAATATATTTGGACATTGAAAGAAGGGAATATTAATTACATCTTGTCATGGAAAATCCTTGCAAGGGCCACGTCATATACTAACGTTAGTAAACGGTGCAATTTATGCATAACAGAAAAATACTTTATTATAAAACAACCACACCTATGCACATTAAATAGTAGGAACGAATTATCGAGTACATGCCGTCACGCAAACAGATATTTGTTAAAGAGTATGAAGTTATATGACGTCACATAGATCAGTGTATTTAAGTAGGTTAGTTAGTCAGCACATTTTTACACCTGATGAGAGAGTGCTCTTGGGAACACTCTTGAAACAGATTTGTAGTGTTTTATGTGTAAATAGTTATTTTTATCCAGTTTTTAACTTCATGTATACAGCTCCTTCTTGTTGAGCACTTTACGACGAAGGAATCAATTCTTATTCTACTATATATATATATATATATATATATATATATATATATATATATATATATATATATATATATATATATATACATACATATATATATATACATACATATATATATATATATATATATATATATATATATATATATATATATATATATATATATATATATATATATATATATATATATATATATATATATATATATATATATATATATATATATATATATATATATATTATATATATATATATATATATATATATATATATATATATATATATATATATATATATATATATATATATATATATATATATATATATATATATATATATATATATATATATATCTTATGAAAATACAAGTTTGAGTTACTTCATAAGAACTTTATTCACGACAAATTTGTTTCGTATGGCAAGTGCGAAGCTTGCCACACTCATCAGGTGAATGTTGCGTCTGGTGTTATTTCAGTATATTTGAGATGTTTGGTTGATATGTGACGTCGTGTTGTTTTATGTCGTGCATGGATCGTGTTACGAGTGTGGAAAATTATTATTACATAGCAAATGTTTCTTACGATGTCTACAAGTAGATATAAGTTCGATAAGAAAAAATTCTGACACTCGTCCAGAATATCGAATTCGATAACACGCACTGTGAATTCCAAAAAGAATTATCACGAGATATAAAGAAAATACAAAAGGACAGTGAACTAATCATCCCGGCTGACAAGACCACCAATTTTTATCGCGTAGATCCCACATCATACAAACAGCTACTTAAAACCAACATCACCAAATCTTACAATAAAGCCCCGTCTAACCATACAACCAAAGTAATAGCCGAAGAAAATAAAATTGCAGGGAACCTACACCTCGATAACAGAATCGACGAGCTTGCCGAGAAAAACTGTTTCATCACGTTGAAAGATCACAAGCCGAACTTTAACAATAGCCCGACGTGCAGACTCATAAATCCAGCTAAATCAGAGATCGGTGTTATAAGTAAGAAAATCCTTGAACGAATCAACAACAAAGTAGTGGCATCTACTTCCGTAAACCAGTGGAAGAATAGCGACTCCGTCATAAAGTGGTTCAAAAATATCCCTAACAAACCCGCATATTCATTTATTAACTTCGACGTGGTGGACTTCTACCCTTCGATAACGGAAGACCTACTGATCAAAGCCCTTACATTCGCTTCGGAATACGACGACATAACCGACCAAGAAAAACATATTATCATCCAGGCCAAAAATTCCCTTCTCTTTGACGAAAACGAAGCATGGTGTAAGAAAGCTACCAACCCATGCACATTTCGACGTAACAATGGGCAGTTTTGATGGAGCCGAAACATGTGAGCTGGTGGGGTCTTACCTTTTGTCCAAACTACCCTCGCAGTATAGAAGTAACCTCGGATTATATAGAGACGACGGTCTAGGCGCATTTATTGAATCTCCCAGGCAAATTGAGATCATCAAGAAACATATATGTAAGATCTTTGGCGACCACAACCTGAAGCTTACTATCGAAGCGAACAAGAAATGTGTAAACTTTCTTGACATTTCTTTCGACCTGAGATCCGGAACGTTCAAACCCTACACAAAACCAGGCAACATCCCTCAATATGTCAACCTATACAGCAACCACCCGCCATCGGTACTCCGCGGAATACCAAAATCCATCAACCGACGTCTATCCAACATATCATCCAACAAACAATCGTTTGATTCTACCACACAACCGTACCAGGAAGCACTCATAAACAGTTGATATGAGTACAAACTTCATTTCGACCCACAGCCACCACGCGAGAAGCGCCCAAGAAGCAGAAACGTTATTTGGTTTAACCCGCCATACAGCGCCAACGTCGCCACCAACATCGGCCACAAATTTCTAAAAATAATCGACGAATGCTTCCCGAAAAACAATCCTTTGAATAAAATATTCAACAGGAATACCATAAAGCTGAGCTACAGTTGTATGCCAAACATACAAAACATAATTTCATCACACAATAAATGGACAATCAACAAAGAAGCCGAACAACACACAACACCAGAAACCGAATGCAACTGCCGCCAGAAATACAACTGTCCAGGGAAATGCCAAACAAAGGGGGTAGTTTACCAAGCGACTGTAACGAATGAAGACAACACCAAGCAAGAAACCTACGTCGGTTTAACAGAGGGAACATTCAAAACAAGATACCTGAACCACACTAGCTCATTTCGAAACGAGAAACGGAAACACGCCACAGAGCTGAGTAAACATATTTGGTCTTTAAAAGAATCGAACACCCGACACTCAATAAGATGGAAAATCATTAAGAAATGCCGACCATACTCCAACAGGACTAAACCATGCAATCTCTGCCTTTACGGAAAATTCATTATTATTTGCCACCCCGAATTAAGCTCCCTTAACAAAAGGAACGAACTTATATCTACTTGTAGACATCGTAAGAAACATTTGCTATGTAATAATAATTTTCCACACTCGTAACACGATCCATGCACGACATAAACAACACGACGTCACATATCAACCAAACATCTCAAATATACTGAAATAACACCAGAAGCAGCATTCATCTGATGAGTGTGGCAAGCTTCGCACTTGCCATACGAAACAAATTTGTCGTGAATAAAGTTCTTAATGAAGTAACTCAAACTTGTGTTTTCATATTATATATATATATATATATATATATATATATATATATATATATATATATATATATATATATATATATATATATATATATATATATATATATATATATATATATATATATATATATATATATATATATATATATATATATATATATATATAGATATATATATAGATATATATATATATATATATATATATATATATATAGATATATATATATATATATATATATATATATATATATATATATATAATATATATATATATATATATATATATATATATATATATATATATATATATATATATATATATATATATATATATATATAGGTAATAGGTAATATATCTTATTCCGGCATTACCACCACCATATATATATACAGAACTCGTGACTAGGCATAGGCATACAATACAATACAATACAATAAATTTTTATTTAAACACGATGAAAGTTAAAGCTTGTCGCTTGTGGGGTCGTGTGTTTATGCTAATTAGAATAATTGGTATTACAAATTATGGTTAATAAATTTTAAAATAATATAAAAATTAATAAAAGTTAATAAAAATAATAGCAGTCTTCATATTTTGGTACTGATTGTACTGATTCAGCACCATAGTTGATACAATTTATGATTTTTGTTCTTTTAATCATTTTTCCAAAGGTTCTGGAATTTGTTACTGTCTCGTCCAGATCTGTTGAGAACATGTTCCAAATAATAGAGCCCCTATGGGAGATTGAGTTCTTCATATAATAAGTATTGAAGCGTGGGACAGATACTTTCTTATCATTGCGGAAATTATACCTATTATTACATTTGGTTATTATATGGGACATACTTATCGGTGTAATATTATTTATTATCTTATAAGCTAATTGAGCCAACCTGTCTTGTACGTATAATGGAGTGGGTCCCATTTAGTATGTTGCAAGACATCAGTGGAAGGCATATCACGTGATAGGCCAAATATAATCCTAGCAGATCTACAATGCAGAGACTCCAAAGATTGGAAACCATCCTTATTGGTGCACCCACCCCAAATTTCCATTGCATATGTTACAGAGGGTAAAATAATCTTAAAATACAGATCAAGAAGCATTTGTTTGGGTAGAAATTTGCTACATTTTATCAGGTTTAATTTGTTAGCAAAACCTTTTTTAACTTCCTGTACGTGTCTAGTCCATGTAAGTTTATTATCAATAGTGACTCCTAACAATCTTGAGTACGTCACCCACTTTATCTTATCTGACCCAAGTGTTAATGCATTCAGGGGACCAATAAAATTTCCTCGATGCATTATCATTGCTTCGCACTTCTTCGGGTGAGGAGTTAAGGAATTTAACTTGCACCAGTCCATCAGTTCGTCAAGCGCGTTGTTAAGTTGTGCTACAACCTCGTCAATTGATTGAGCCACACTATAAATTGTTGTGACGTCTGCATACATATAGACAGAACCAGAGCTAACTGCGTCAGGTAAGTCATTTGTATACATGGTGAAAAGTGTGGGTCCAAGGACCGACCCTTGGGGAATACCATAGGTCACATCTGCATACTCTGATCGCTTGTTGTTAATGATGGTAAATTGTTTTCTTTCACTAAGATAATCTCTCAACCAGGCTAGCAGATTTCCCTTAACTCCAAAATTGTATTCCAGCTTATGTAATAGAATCTTATGAGATACGCAGTCGAACGCTTTCCGAAAGTCAACAAATGCTACTCCAACGACCAGCTTGGAGTCAATAGCACGTCTCCAAGTCTCGGTCAGGTGGGCAAGCAACAACTCTGTCGAATGACCTTTACGGTAAGCCCATTGCTTATCGGTTACAAGCTGGTTATCCGTGAAAACATGTTTAACTAATGTGTCTGCTACACACGACTCAAGAATTTTACTAGGAACACTTAGAATAGACAATGGTCGATAGTTTCCCCTTTCAGTCTCATCGTCTTTCTTAAATACCGCATTTAATCTTGCTATCTTCCAGTCGCTAAACACTCTACCTTGACCTAAACTTTCCAGATACAGATTAGTCAGTGATGTAACTACAGCCGAACCTGCCAATTTTAATAGTCTGGGCGAAATTCCGTCCGGGCCAGTAGCTTTAGCAGGGTTCAGCAAAGATACTTTTTTACCAACTTCAATGCTCGTTATTTTAACATCTGATATGCTCGGTACTGATGTATCTCTTGTACGATATGTTTGTTGCGGTTCAAAATTCCTCGCTAATTTCTCCCCAATTGTAGAAAAGAAATAATTCATCATGTTAGCTTTTTCTATGTCGTCAACTGCGAGACTTTTATCTTCTCGTTTTAACGGTCCGATTGCCTTCCTTACTTTAGGCATAGGCATAGGCATATATAGGCATAGGCATATAGGAATAGGCATAGGCATAGGCATAGACATAGACATAGACATAGACATAGACATATAGACATATATATATATATATATATATATATATATATATATATATATATATATATATATATATATATATATATATATATATATATATATATATATATAAATATATATAAATATAAATATATTAAATTTAAAACTTCACTCTCTGATGCATTACCGGTTATGTATGGTGTCCCTCAAGGTTCAATCTTAGGACCGCTTCTATTTATAATATTCATTAACGATCTCCTACTTTTCCAAAATGATACATCACCGTTTATTTTCGCTGACGACACATCACTGCTTGCTTCCAGTCTATCAATAGAAGATTTAAACCTGAAACTAACAAATGATCTTAACCAAGTATCGAATTGGGTAAATGCAAATCTCATGTCCTTAAATTGCAAAAAAAGCAAAAGCATGAAAATCCATTCTAAATGTAAATCTATCACCTCTGAAAAACTTATTACTACAATAAACAACGAAATAATTGATGAAGTAAAAACATTTAAACTGCTTGGAGTACATTTTGATACGGTTCTGCAATGGGACGAACAGATAGCAAATATATCTCAAACTATAAATAAACGACTTTTTCTACTTAAACGGATACGAAAAAATTTACCTCATTACTCTCGTATCTTGTTCTATGAGTCGTTAATCTTCCCACACCTACTATATTGCTGTACGGTTTGGGGATGTGCTTCAAACGAAAAGTTGCACGATCTCTTAAAATTACAAAAAAGGTCTGCACGTGTTATACTGGAAGCAACAATTGATGATTCGTCGGTCGAACTTTTCAAAAAACTTAATTGGATTCCGATACATAACTTCATTAAATTAAGAAAATTAATCTTGGTATTCAGTGTATTAAAAAACAAAGCTCCATCGAACTTGTACGACCTATTTCAATTTGTTAAAGAAACACATAGCGTAAACACAAGACTGTCATTAACAGATTTGAAAATTCCTAAAGTCACAACTGATTATGGAAAAACAAAAATTTCGTACAGTGGAGCCATGTTGTTTAACTCTCTGCCAGATTATTTAAAAAACATTGAAAACACCACCATATCTTATATACATTTAAAATGAATTAAAAAAATATCTTTTAAAACAAAATAATGATGTACTTCACTTAGAGGAATTTGCATGCACATCCTGTAAATATAGACTAACTTGCAATTGTATTACACATTAACTAATTGATACTAATCTATATTTATACAGTTGAAAGCAATCTGGCGGAATACACTCATGTAAAGATGTTAATACTTTCACTAAATAAAGTTTTAATAAATAATAAATAAATAAATATATATATATATATATATATATATATATATATATATATATATTTATATATATATATATATATATATATAATATATATATATATATATATATATATATATATATATATATATATATATATATATATATATATATATATATATATATATATATATATATATAATATATATATATATATATATATATATATATATATATATATATATATATATATATATATATATATATATATATATATATATATATATATATATATATATATATATATATATATATATATATATATATATATATATATATATATATATACCAGAACTTGTCATGATATATATCGAAACCAGGGCACTCTCAACATTTGCCTCCCAACCACGATGGTGGAAACGATACGTGGACGATTCCAACACATGTCTAAAGCGAGCGGACGTTGTTAATTTTCACAACCATTTAAACTCGATTAATCCCGACATACAGTTCACTATTGAATATCCGGATGTAACCGCGAAGCAACAAAGCATAGCGTTTTTAGATTGCAAGATTTTAGCCGAACCAGAAAAAACCGTCGAAGTAAAAGTACATCGGAAAGCAACGCATACAAACAAGTATTTGGATTTCGACTCGCATAACCCCATACAGCATAAGGAAGCTGTAGTTAAGACGCTTCTGCATAGAGCAAAAGAGAGCCCTACTAGTGACAGAAGTGCTTCGGCAGGAAGAAGTAGAAAAGGTGACTCAAGATCTTGAATCTAATATTCTAATGGATACTCTCGTCGATTTCTCTAAAATGTTAAAAGTACCAGTTATATACAAAGTCCGCATTCCCATGATAACCTCGGTGGTTTTGCCGTTTTACCTTATGTGAAAGGTGTTTCGGAACAAATTAAACGGTCATTAAAACGAGCCAAATATAAGAACTACTTTTAAACCATTACAAACACTTTCCAAAATTTTCAAAAAACCGAAGGACCGTATCGAAGATTTTAAAGTACCAGGCATCGTATACAAAGTCAAATGCAAAGAGCGCCGTTTTACATACGTCGGAGAAAGTAAACGTTCATGGGATTCTTGAGGAAAATAACATAATCCCGGCAGACGAACCTATAATGAATAGCTGCTATTAAGCATCACGCTGAGACGACAGGACATGATATCCACCCTAAGTACGCGACAATTCTTGAACGAGAAATAACAAATTATGAACAACGATTATTTGTAGAGTCTTGGCACTCAAATTTGGACAAAGACGCAATCAACGAGAGAAAATAATTTCCAACGAACTATACACCGCTGCTCAAATCCCATAGGTACATCCCATATATATATATATATATATAGCATCGCAGGGTCGCGGGTTCAATTCCAGCCGTAAGGCCTTGAAGTTGCATTTTTCGCAACTGGTCTCGGTTTGGTCTTAAAATGTACGTATTCCAACACTCGAAATTTTCCTTCACCATAAATCCTTTCAACATGTAGTTTGATCGAGTGAAATGCCAAATATTACCTATATATATATATATATATATATATATATATATATATATATATATATATATATATATATATATATATATATATATATATATATATATATATATATATATATATATATATATATATATATATATATATATATATATATATATATATATATATATATATATATATATATATATATATATATATATATATATATATATATATATATATATATATATATATATAGCAAAGTGAAAAGGTGGTAAACTGCCAAGAACTTAGTGACGAGATACTGAAATTGCGAGCGGAGCCCTTCATCAGAGTATAAGACTTATACTATAAGACTTATACTCGTCTTATACTCTGATGAAGAACTCCGCTCGAAATGTCAGTATCTCGTCACTAAGTTCTTGGCAGTTTACTACCTTTTCACTTTGCTATATATTCAAAACACTGTCTACGCAGCACTCTACTTTTATATATATATATATATATATATATATATATATATATATATATATATATATATATATATATATATATATATATATATATATATATATATATATATATATATATATATATATATATATATATATATATATATATATATATATATATATAGATATATATATATATATATATATATATATATATATATATATATATATATATATATATATATATATATATATCAAATAGAGAGCTTGTGTTTGTGTTTCGAGAGTGCTCGATACCATCGGTAGAGCAAATATATAGACATATATATATAGAGCAAATATATATATATATATATATATATATATATATATATATATATATATATATAATATATATATATATAATATATATATATATATAATATATATATATATATATATATATATATATATATATATATATATATATATATATATATATATACATATATATATATATATATATATCCCACCACAGTTATTACTGCCCCCAAATTCGACCACACAATCCGTCATGCTTTTTCATGCACGTCCACCAACATAATTTATTGCATTTCTTGCGATAAATGCCCTAAAATCTACATCGGTGAAACTGGGCGACGCCTTTCAGACAGGTTTGCTGAACATCTTCGTTCCGTGAGGATCAATGATGGTGACAAACCTGTAGCCCGCCATTTCAACAGCTCCAACCATTTGGTTTCAGCTATTAAAGTCTGTGCCATCCTTCCCATTTCCGGTGGCAACGATAACCACAAGCGGCAAGAGAAGCGTCTCATTTTTAAACTTGGCACCACATATCCTCTTGGTCTTAACGAACGTTTTTCTTTTATTTAATTTCGTAAAAGTTTTTTGTCATTTTATTTTGCTTGGAACTTTTTATTATTAGCTTATGAACTTTTTATTATTAGCTTATGCTCATTCATTTTCAAGTCTTTGTTTCTATTATTATCGCCTAATCCCCTTGAATATTGGACCTGTCATTTCTCCTACCCCCGCAGTCTGCTTATTGATCGACGGTAAAAATAGTAAATGACTTAACTTTTCCCATCTCATTAATTATTAGTTAGTTTATTTCCCGTGCATTTGATTGCCTACTTTCTACCTGTGACACCCTTTTGGCATATATATAAGCCCTATTTATTTTATTTCATCTCGTCTTACTCTGATGAAGGGCTCCGCTCGAAACGTCAGTATCTCGTCACTAAATTCTTGGCAGTTTACCACCTTTTTACTTTGCTATATATTCAAAACACTGTCTACGCAGCACTCTACTTTATATATATATATATATATATATAAAATGTGCATTTCACTCGATCAAACTACATGTTGCAAGGATTTATGGTGAAGGAAAATTTCGAGTGTTGGAATACATACATTTTAAGACCAAACCGGGACCAGTTGCGAAAAATGCAACTTTTAAGGCCCTCCGGCCGGGAACCGAACCCGCGACCCTGCGATGCTAGTGCAGTGCTCCGACCCTATATATATATAATATATATATATATATATATGAATATATTAGAACTGGTGAAGTGACGGCTTGTGAAATTATATGTAATATATATATCTGTACTGTAGATATGCATCAAGCCTATATATACCTCAGAAAAATTTTATGAGTCCCTGACGGGAATCGAACCCGTAACCTTCTGATTGCCGGTGAGACGCTCTAACCATTGAGCCACACGAACTCAGATGGAGAGCGAAGGTTAATTAATGGTCCGATGTGATATGTGTGATATGCCTACTCTTTCGAGTCTCAACGTATCGTGTTCAGTTAATATTAACTGCAAGTTATATGTGAATATATTAGAACTGGTGAAGTGACGGCTTGTGATATTATATGTAATATATATATCTGTACTGTAGATATGCATCAAGCCTATATACCTCAGAACATTTTTCTGAGTCCCTGACGGGAATCGAACCCGTAACCTTCTGATCGGACCATTAATTAACCTTCGCTCTCCATCTGAGTTCGTGTGGTTCAATGGTTAGAGCGTCTCACCGGCAATCAGAAGGTTACGGGTTCGATTCCCGTCAGGGACTCAGAAACTTTTTCTGAGGTATATAGGCTTGATGCATATCTACAGTACAGATATATATATATTACATATAATTTCACAAGCCGTCACTTCACCAGTTCTAATATATTCACATATAACTTGCAGTTAATATTAACTGAACACGATACATTGAGACTCGAAAGAGTAGGCATATCACACATATCACATCGGACCATTAATTAACCTTCGCTCTCCATCTGAGTTCGTGTGGCTCAATGGTTAGAACGTCTCACCGGCAATCAGATCGGGTTCGATTCCCGTCAGGGACTCAGAAACTTTTTCTGAGGTATATAGGCTTGATGCATATCTACAGTACAGATATATATATTACATATATATATATATATATATATATATATATATATATATATATAGTGAAAGTGGTCTTACCATATATATATATATATATATATATAAACCATCAAGAATGTAAAAGTCTATAACAACTCAGTGTGCATTGCGCACTTTTACTGGCTGAAATGACAAAACATAATTGCAGTGTCTGGCTATCATGAGCAACTGTGGACAGCTGTTTCGCTCTCTTGGAGCTCGTCAGCACAGTGTAGCTGATGATAAGCCAGCACATCAAAAAGGTATATACATCATCACTGACTGTGATGATATATATATATATATATATATATATATATATATATATATATATATATATATATATATATATATATATATATATATATATATATATATATATATATATATATATATATATATATATATATATATATAATATATATATATATATATATATATATATATATATATATATATAATATATATATATATATATATAATATATAATATATATTATATATATAAATAAATATATAATATATATAATATATATATAATATATAATATATAATATATATAATATATAATATATAAAAATATAATATAATAATATAATATAATATAATATAGTATATAATATATAATATAATATAATATAATATATAATAGTATATAATATATAATATAATATATATAATAGTATATAATATAATATAATATAATATTTAAATATATAATATATATATAATATATATATAATATATATATATATATATATATATATATATATATATATATATATATATATATATATATATATATATATATATATATATATATATATATATATATATATATATATATATATATATATATATATATATATATATATATATATATATATATATATATATATATATATATATATATATGTAATATATATGTGTAGATATGCATCAAGCCTATATACCTCTTTCTGAGGTATATAGGCTTGATGCATATCTACACATATATATATTACATATAATTTCACAAACCGTCACTTCACCAGTTCTAATATATTCATATATATATATATATATATATATATATATATATATATATATATATATATATAATATATATATATATATATATATATATATATATATATATATATAATATATATATATATATATATATATATATATATATATATATATATATATATATATATATATATATATATATATATATATATATATATATATATATATATATATATATATATATATATATATATATATATACATATATATATATATATATATATATATATATATATATATATATATATATATATATATATATATATATATATATATATATATATATATATATATATATATATATATATATATATACCGGGTGACCCCAAAAAAAGTACTCCGGTTTGATTCATAATAACTTCTAAACAAGCGAAGCTATTAAACTGAAATAACTTTCATTAGATAGAGGGAAGACTAGTTTAGATTTTGATATATTACAGTTGTATTTTACTTACAAATTCACGGAGATATTAATGTTCAAAATAGGTAGCATATTTCTGGATGTGTCTAAAATATGCAAAAAACGCCGTATCAAATTCTTAATGTTGGATGTCTCTGGGGAGTTGCATGTTATGTCTTATGGAGTTATGGTTTGATTGTGTTTCATTCTGAGTTTATTCTGAACATGAACAAATTTGGAATGTTCCACATGATCAGCAACCGTAGAATTTAGAAGAGCTTCGCAGCATGCCGTAATCTAGAACAACGAATGATCCATGACTCCTTCGACGCAATGGTGTCACGGGCTAGGCAGTGCATTCGTGCTAGAGGACACGCGATTCCGAACGAATAAATCTTGCTTGTATTTTGTAAATAATAATACTTCGTTTCATAATAAACAATTTGTCAAGTGTCATTTATTTACTGCTAATAGTGCGTGTTTCAGTTGAGCAAAGCTTGATTAATATTTGATACGGCGTTTTTTGCATATTTTAGACACATCCAGAAATATGCTACCGAGTTTGAAAATTAATATCTCCGTGAATTTTTAAGTAAAATACAACTGTCATATTAATGAAAGTTATTTCAGTTTAATAGCTTCACTCGTTTAGAAGTTATTATGAATCAAACCGGAGTACTTTTTTTTGGGTCACCCGGTATATATATATATATATATATATATATATATATATATATATAAAAGTAGAGTGCTGCGTAGACAGTGTTTTGAATATATAGCAAAGTGAAAAGGTGGTAAACTGCCAAGAATTTAGTGACGAGATACTGACGTTTCGAGCGGAGCCCTTCATCAGAGTAAGACGAGATAAAATAAAATAAATAGGGCTTATATAATGCCAAAAGGGTGTCACAGGTAGAAAGTAGCCAATCAAATGCACGGGAAATAAACTAACTAATAATTAATGAGATGGGAAAAGTTAAATCATTTGCTATTTTTAAAGTCGATCAATAAGCAGACTGAGGGGGTGGGAAAAATGACAGGTCCAATATTCAAGGGGATTAGGCGATAATAATAGAAGCAAAGACTTGAAAAGCAATGAAAGTGCATAAGCTAATAATAAAAAGTTCCAAGCAAACTAAAATAATAAAAAACTTTTAGGAAGTTAAATAAAATAAAAACGTTCGTTAAGACCAAGAGGTTGTGTGGTGCCAAGTTTAAAAATGAGACGCTTTTCTATATATATATATATATATATATATATATATATATATATATAGATAGATAGATAGATATATAGATATATATATATATATATATATATATAAATATATATATATATATATATATATATATATAATATATATATATATATATATATATATATATATATATATATAGCAAAGTGAAAAGGTGGTAAACTGCCAAGAATTTAGTGACGAGATACTGATGTTTCGAGCGGAGCCCTTCATCAGAGTAAGACGAGATGAAATAAAATAAATAAGGCTTATATATATATATGCCAATATGGTGTCACAGGTAGAAAGTAGCCAATCAAATGCACGGGAAATAAACTAACTAATAATTAATGAGATGGGAAAAGTTAAGTCATTTACTATTTTTACAGTCGATCAATAAGCAGACTGAGGGGGTGGGAGAAATGACAGGTCCAATATTCAAGGGGATTAGGCGATAATAATAGAAACAAAGACTTGAAAAGGAACGAGCATAAGCTAATAATAAAAAGTTCATAAGCTAATAATAAAAAGTTCCAAAAGTTCCATATATGGTGGTGGTAATGCCGGGATAAGATTCTGGGTATATTATAGGTAATATTTGGCATTTCACTCGATCAAACTTTCAACATGTAGTTTGATCGAGTGAAATGCCAAATATTACCTATATATAGATATACTATATATTCGCTCTACCTTTATGGTATTGAGCACTTTCAACGTTCCGTGAACAAGATCACATTCGTTTTAGTATATATATATATATATATATATATATATATATATATATATATATATATATATATATATATATAGTAGAATAAGAATTGATTCCTTCGTCGTAAAGTGCTCAACAAGAAGGAGCTGTATACATGAAGTTAAAACTGGATAAAAATAACTATTTACACATAAAACACTACAAATCTGTTTCAAGAGTGTTCCCAAGAGCACTCTCTCATCAGGTGTAAAAATGTGCTGACTAACTAACCTAGTTAAATACACTGATCTATGTGACGTCATATAACTTCATACTCTTTAACAAATATCTGTTTGCGTGACGGCATGTACTCGATAGTTCGTTCCTACTATTTAATGTGCATAGGTGTGGTTGTTTTATAATAAAGTATTTTTCTGTTATGCATAAATTGCACCGTTTACTAACATTAGTATATGATGTGGCCCTTGCAAGGATTTTCCATGATAGGATGTAATTAATTTTCCCTTCTATATATATATATATATATATATATATATATGAAAAATGCTAAAATTGCAGCCAGGATTTGTCATAATTTAAAATAGTTGGGAATAGTTTGTCACTGACTAGTTAAAAAAACGTACATACAACGTTTTTATAAAACTTTATTAAGACGTTTCGACCGAACAACTACGGTCTTCGTCGGTTAAAAATATATTGAAAGTCAAAACAGACTTAAATAGATCCAAGTTATGCTAATAGAATACAGTGTTAAAAAAGGGACTTATAAACATCGGGAATTTCTATATGGTCATTATGAGCATTAGCATCCTTAACAGAATACCACGCTTCAAGAAACAAGCGTTGATGGTAATTGTCCGACTTATTCATGATGGCAATGTTATTGAAATCTGGACAATGATCCTTTTGTTCTACATGTTGAGCTATTTTTTGAATATTTGTCAAGGTTCTTGACAGTTCTATATATATATATATATATATATATATATATATATATATATATATATATATATATATATATATATATATATATATTATATCTATCTATCTATATCTATCTATCTATCTATCTTTCTATCTATCTATCTATCTATCTATATCTATCTATCTATCTATCTATGTATCTATCTATCTATCTATCTATCTATCTATCTATCTATCTATGTATCTATCTATCTATGTATCTATCTATCTATCTATCTATCTATCTATCTATCTATCTATCTATCTATCTATCTATCTATCTATCTATCTATCTATCTATCTATCTATCTATCTATCTATCTATCTATCTATCTATCTATCTATCTATCTATCTATCTATCTATCTATCTATCTATCTATCTGTCTATCTATCTATCTATCTATCTATCTATCTACAGTATCTATCTACAGTATCTATCTATCTATCTATCAAGACATTTTAAATAGTGATCTTGAAAACCTGCATACATGGCTCTGTGCAAATAAACTATCTGCTAACTCAACAAAAACAGAGTGTATTGCAATAGCTTCTAATTATCGACTTAATCAGTTTATTACTGATCCTAAAATTAATCTTAACAATGAAGCTATTAAAAGAGTCACTAAATCTAAGCTGCTAGGTGTTATTGTAGATGACAAACTACTTTGGGACACTCATGTGAATGAAATAATTATTCCAAAAGTTCTAAAGGGTTTTAGGATGCTTCGTCAATTACGAGATCTACTTCCATTATCCAACTTGATTGAAGTATACAATGCACTCGTATCCCCCCATTTTGATTACTGTTCTCTTATATGGGGAAACTGTGGCACTGCATGTTAAAGAGCAAGCTCCAAAAACTACAAAATAGAGCTGCTCGTATTATTACTAAATCAGGTCATGAAATTAGATCAACAACCATTCTGAATTCATTAAACTGGCATAATCTAGAATCTCAAAGAAATCAAACAAAAGCCAGTATGATGTACAAAATTGTTAATGGTAATGCACCTGACCACTTACAAGAATTGTTTTCCTTTGTCAATGAGACTCATGGTTACAATTTGAGAAATTCAGATGTAAATTTAAAGATTCCATTACCTCAAAACCGAGTACTCAAAACGTAGTTTGGCATACAGTGGTTCAGTACTATGGAATAATTTACCATCATCGATGAAGTCTGCATCCTCTGTACATATTTTTAAAAACTTTGTAAAATCTTATGACTTTGATATGTAAATATTAGTTTTATTAGTTAGTTTAAGTTAAACGGCTTCCTTGAAAAGCAATTGTAAAATTGAAAGAATTACCGTTTTTTAAATAAAGTTGTCTCTCTCACTCTCTCTCTCTCTCTCTCTCTCTCTCTATCTCTCTATCTATCTATCTATCTATCTATCTATCTATCTATCTATCTATCTATCTATCTATCTATCTATCTATCTATCTATCTATCTATCTATCTATCTATCTATCTATCTATCTATCTATCTATCTATCTATCTATCTATCTATCTATCTATCTATCTATCTATCTATCTATCTATCTATCGATGTACAGAGTAAATCTAACGATATTTCGCAAACAAAATTCCCTCTATCTACCGTAACAGCTCGTAAGGGAGTACAAATTAAATGGCTAGGTGATTTTGATCAATTAAAATCCTTCGCTGCGTCTATTCTAAAGCTGGAAGGTGTTTGGTCAACGACTCAGAACAATGGTGGTTTTCATATTCTGAAGTGTGATTCCGCAACCTTATCGTTTTACCCTGGTACTAAAACGATCAATGTTCAGGGAGCTACAAAAGACGAAGTTAAACGAATCATGTTATCTTGTGTCTCAGTGCCCAACGAATGGTCTGACTGTGAGAAGACAAACAGTGAAGACGAAGCGGATTTGGTTGAGATGACCGAAGATGTCACCGCTTCTTTACCAAGTCAAATTAGTTGTCTGCTCCCTGAAGCGATAAATGTCAGTGATTCTCTTCCCGAGATTTCAAACTGTAAACATTATTGTTCTGATTGTCAAAAATATTCTACGCTTACAAATTCTCTGATGGAGAGGCTTGAAAATCTTGAACGAAAATTTACATCATCATTAAAATCGCCTTCGTTTGATGAAGTTCAACTGTTGTCCGAACTTCATCGAGTTAAAGAAGAAAGAGATAGCCTATTGACTACGTTGAGGCTGCTCATGAAAGACGTAAATCCAACTGTTGAAAAGAAATCATCCGAATCGAGCAAAGCAGTCAATGACAACGAGTCTTCGGGTAATCACGGCCGTCGTGCCGCAAAGCGAAAGGGCTCTTCATTTGTTGGTCAACACGAGGGTCAACGTAATGGAGTGGACTGTAGAGGATGGTAAACTTAATAATAAACTAACCTGTAAGAATTCAATAATATTGGCAGATTTCTTTGATGCCTTTTTGCTGGGAAATATTGCTGACAGATTTTGCAGCACATAAATTACTTTGGCATCTTAATTAGAACAAAGAAAAATTAATTTTCTAAATAAAAAATAAATCCCTGAGTGATTTATACAGATCTAGCCCTTGAATTGATAATTGCCCAATTCATGGGATGCCAACCCCTCGAACGGTCGGCTTTAAACCAGATACACTGTACATCCTGAGGGCACATGGCGTAAAGCCTGCGTTCTCAGGAATTAACTCTTACCGTGTACATATATAGAGCCCTATTAATGAAGCATAGACTTTAACTTACTTAAGGTTGGACTTGTGGGATGCTTGGTCTCTCTCTTGCATATACCATAGTACACAATCGATTCTATTTCACTCTCCACGCTTTCACCACATTCATTTAGATAAGATGATGGCACTGTACCACCTTCTTTCCCCAAGCATCGTCGTACCTCCTCAACAATCTAAAAAAGTTAGAGTAAAATATAAATCTGTGTTTTCAAGTTTGCTATACAAGAGTTTTAAAATACTTTTCTCAGGTTCCAAAGCTCAGTTGCAAACAACATTTGAACTGTAAACTATCTGAACTTGTATAGCAACTTGAAAATAATTACAAACTCGAAGCTGCAAATTTCTTTAGAGCAGTGCATTTTACTCAACGATAAGGGGCTGTTTATATGGAAGCGAGCCAGCCCAGTAAGCCATATGGCTAGCTCGGTTCAGGCTGTTGCCAGGACAAATATGTTCTGTTCCAGTGGACAATATTGCTGAAATCTTTGTATTGTCTGAATTTAATTGTTTCATAGAACATCAAACTAAATACATGAAGCCCAATCTTTTTTAATTTTTGGGTGCAGCAACAGAGTAGTGGGGAAGTTTACTGCTGTTTCTACCATCAATAACTAAGAAAGAAATTACTTTTTTCACACTGTTGATGATTCATGAAACAGACACCAAAGGCTGAAACTTGAAGGAAGAATGTGCATCTTTATCGTAAAATGGCTGTGCCTTAAAATCAAATAGGTGTTACATATAGTGCAAATCTATAGGGTCCATTCAAATTGGATCCACAATTTGGACTACTGTAATGTCGAGCTGGCATGGATGTGAATATAACTTAAAGTGCACCTAACATCAAAATGTTTTTTAGCGATATCAAATCTTGATATGATTTCTAGTATTTCTGTAAAAACAAAAATGAATTTCTTAAAATCCTCCGGTTTTTATGGCAGTTTAAAGTTGGCGAAAAGGCGATTTTTGATGGACCACTTCCGTGGCTACGAGTCTGGAACGAGTAAATTTTGTGACATCACACAAGGTACTCGGCTAGATAAACTTTCGGCCTACATGCAAATTTATGGAGCGGTATCATGGACAAAAATACCAGGTCGTCAACACGTGTGTGTACGACACAACGTTACAGCTACACGATACGACGTTAAGGTGCCCGGGGGGATTGGTAACAGCAAGAATTGAACCATGCATAACTCAGGACTTGAAACTGATCGGTTACTAGAAATCCTAGAATTAGTACCTTTTGTAATTAGAAAAAAGATACATTGTGTAATGCTACATTTTAACATCATATCTATTAAGAACTATTTTCCATATCTCAATGAGTCTGTTCATCATATAATATTTCATTATTTTGTAGCACCATTATCAATTGCCTTAATTGACAATATGTGCAGGATATAATTATATAACTTTTGAGTTAAAATGAGTTTAGTCAGTATGGTCTGCATGTTTTTGCACCCTAAACTACCAGTACTGTATAGGCTAATTCAAATTTTTAAATTGTTGAGTGCCATGATACTGTAGGTACAAACTTTAAACTTGCACTATGATTGTGATTTTTCGTTTGTGGGTTTACCTTTAGTTTTGAAGCCACGTATAAAACTTGATTTACGAACTTGACATCTTCCGACGACTATATATTGTATTTTCGCTGCCTTTTCACGATCATTTTGAACACAAATCTTCATTCGCCGTATAACCCGACAAAATTTACCATATATATCTAGTTACCAGGGCCAAATTTTCCGATGCCGAGCATGATCGATGACGTTGATCCTGAATATATATAATTAAACTGGATGCAAGATCAGATTCCCTAGTTTTGCTTTTCCCATGATAAGGGACTAAACCGCCGGTCGATATTAGCACCCTCGCTCTCTGGGCGAGAGGATTATATATAGGTAGATTTACCACTAGATCACTTGTTTAAAAACATTTAATAATCGCTACTCGTAGTTTCATGCTTCTCACGAAGCAATCATCAGGCAGCTGCAAAGATTAACTTTTGGCAGTGCCTGATGATTGCTTCGCGAGAAGCATAAAAAACTCTGAGTAGCGATTAAATGTTTTTAAACAAGTGATCTATAGTGGTAAAAAGTTAAAATCTACAAATATATCTATTGTAACTGTTTTCATGATTGCCATTTGGCAACACATTAATTTTAGTGTGGCTTTGGACCCTTAATGGTTAACATAGATCTGACGAATATAACTACAAAATATGTTCAGTGTTGAGTCTGTTGACATAATACTCTACCTCCACATGATTTTTGAAGCATGGGTATGCATTAAGAACTTCCTTGCATCTGTTTTGAGCACTTGTTGAGCGGAGCCACTGTCTTCGATTAGCGAACTCTTTGTCAAGGTACTTATTGATAACTTGATCATTTGGTTTGCTTTTTTTGCACTCTTTTAATAGAGCATTATAGTGACGCAACATAATTTCTGTGTGACTTCCCTCAACATCTAAAAAGTTGCAAAATACAATACACATATCAGTAACACAGAAAATGGTCAATACATGGGGGATCGTCAAACTGAAATCATCAGGAAATGTTTCAGAGTCCTGGACATGAATCAAACCTGTAATTGCCAGTGAGATGCTCTAACCATTGAGCTACATGTACCAAGACTCAGAGAGCGAAGGTTACAATGATGTACTGGTTCGAGTGATATATGTACTGGCAGTCACTATACAGTACCAGTAATGTTAGGATATATTATATACATGTATATTATATACAGTATATGATTATGATATGAATGCTTGGTGTAGACAGACGATACATGGGTGATCATCAACATACCCAAACATTACTGGTATAACATACCCGACGGAACAATCATATATATATAATAATAATAACTGCTGCATAGGCAGTACAATAGTACATACAGTGTATATCAATATAACCAGTATATCATTGTAACCTTCGCTCTCCATCTCGAGTCTCGGTAGCTCAATGGTTAGAGCATCTCATCTGCGATTAGAAGGTTACAGGAAACAGTGAACCTACATGTGTATGGTATTTAAAACCAAGCTTCTGCTCTAAAAATTTAACATGACTTCTAAAATTATCTTTACAACTCAGGGTTTTGAATTTCTGAACTCTACTGATCCTATCTTAAAATGGTAGATGGTAATGCTGGTGAAGGGTATATTAATAATAATATTGGCATTTACACTCAATAAATTGTGAAAGAAATCAATAAGGATTATTTGCTAAAATTGCAGGGTCACAAGTTCAATTCTCACAAAAGGCATTGGAGTTGCATTTATTACAACTGGTCTCAGAAAATTTCTACACTTGAAAATAATCCTTATGATTGATTTCCTTCACAAGTTAAGTATAAATGCCAATATTATTGATATTCTTAATGATCCTTTCTTAATTGGCCTCAAAATAATCGGCTCATCTCTATTACTTACGTGATTCAACATGATCAGGCACGTCATTCCCATCAGAACTATTTGAAGGACTTCTTCTACGTTTTACTTTTTGCTGAGATTCCTTTTCGATTGCAGGGGAATTTCTTTTCTTTTCTTGCTTCTTTTGTCCATCTGCTTTTTTGGTCACTGGCTTTAAATTATAAAGCCGTTTTTGTAATTGTTTAAATATCACACCCTAGATAAAAATTTAAAAAGGAAAGAAATAAAATAATTAACAATACACATACTTAATATACATACTTGGCCAGGCAAAATTTTCAAAAATGTATAAAAAATAAATGACACAAGCTATGACCTTCAAATTTTCAACTATGACCAAGAGACTATTATTATACCGGGTGTCCCAAAAAAAAGTACTCCGGTTTGATTCATAATAACTTCTAAACGAGTGAAGCTATTAAACTGAAATAACTTTCATTAGATAGAGGGAAGACTAGCTTAGATTTTGATATATTACAGTTGTATTTTACTTAAAAATTCACGGAGATATTAATGTTCAAAATCGGTAGCATATTTCTGGATGTGTCTAAAATATGCAAAAAACGCCGTATCAAATACTTAATGTTGGATGTCTCTGGGGAGTTGCATGTTATGTCTTATGGAGTTATGGTTTGATTGTGTTTCATTCTGAGTTTATTCTGAACATGAACAAATTTGGAATGTACCACATGATCAGCAACCGCAGAATTTAGAAGAGCTTCGCAACTCAATTGTGACAGCATGCCGTAATCTAGAACAACGAATGATCCATGACTCCTTCGACGCAATGGTGTCACGGGCTAGGCAGTGCATTCGTGCTAGAGGACACGCGATTCCGAACGAATAAATCTTGCTTGTATTTTGTAAATAATAATACTTCGTTTCATAATAAACAATTTGTCAAGTGTCATTTATTTACTGCTAATAGTGCGTGTTTCAGTTGAGCAAAGCTTGATTAATATTTGATACGGCGTTTTTTGCATATTTTAGACACATCCAGAAATATGCTACCGATTTTGAACATTAATATCTCCGTGAATTTTTAAGTAAAATACAACTGTCATATTTCAAAATCTAAGTTAGTCTTCCCTCTATCTAATGAAAGTTATTTCAGTTTAATAGCTTCACTCGTTTAGAAGTTATTATGAATCAAACCGGAGTACTTTTTTTTGGGACACCCGGTATATGAATCAAAGTTGTTGATACATAGTAATATAATTCACAAGAGCTCTTCACAAGACAACAAAACTCAGAAAATCCTATTTTTATTTCATTTGTTCTTACATGTTGTGCCTTTGAGTATAGATTATTGGATCAACACACTAGCTCCACTTTTCTGTGTTTGGGTTTTGTCTGATGTTTTGATTCAAACTATATGGCATGTTCTATATTTAATTTCTGAGAAATCTCAATCTTACTAATGTTTGATCATCTCCGGATGTCAGTAGGTCTAATCGCATTTCCAATTAACACTTTGATATGTCACCCATCCTTGTTGACTTGCTAATCGCAGTGTGTGATCAAGCAAGAAATATGTTAATAATTGCACTCTGCATCATATGATATTTAAAACGCAAGTAAGTGTACAGGCGTCAGGCGGTCTTTAATACCTGACAGAGACAGCAAATAACACGGAAAACAATATCTGAGGATGGCAACACCAGACGCATGTCATATTAAATACTGTAGTTTCAGTTGCAAAACCACAACTGTTACTATCGCCTATAATATCTCTGACAAATGCATTTATTTTTCTTTAGTAAATATATATGTATGCTCTATTTAATAACACACGAACATCGAATAAATATTATAACATATACTTAACTATTTAAGACTATCAATGGTGAGGCTAAATAATGTGGTTTATTTTACGCATGCTATTGTTGCTTAGTGCGCTTACGAAATGCATAAATTGTTTATACAGTATAGAGTCCTATAGCTTCCACTGGTTAATAAAAGATGACACATCTTCATAACCTGCCAGCAAAAGATGATACATCTTTCTGGCACATTAGAGCTTCTACTAAAAGGATTCTCAATCACTCTAGAAATCTCAGTATTACAGTATATATAGCAGTTTTGCATAGCGCACATGCATAGAATAATAAATTATAAGACTCCTATAGCATTCACTGATTAAAAAAAGAGGACACATATCTTCATAACCTTTATACGGAACCTGATTGCCATTACTGTCTCGATGTTTAGACAATAACTTGAAAATCGCATTTTATTCTTCCCTCCAATTACACTTTAAGTAGCCATCTATCAATGTTTTGTATGCACACCAGTTTTTACGATGCTCCAAACAATGCGAATAAATGCAAGTGTACGGCATACTGGAATTTCACTTTTACGGAAGGCAGCCATTTCCTTCAGCTTCTTGGCGCAATTTGAATTTTGTGCACTAACATTTGTTATTTATATTGTATAAAATTAGTGATAGCAACTTACTGTACATGGCAAATAGCTCGGTTAATCATTGCTACATGTAACTTTGTTACATTTGAGAGAGTTGAATTTCACTCACGTTTAAGTGTTTTCGTAGTAAGATCATTACAATATGTCAACACTATTCACGTCTTTCCAAATCAAGGTTAAAGCTACTAAGGTTGGTTAATTTCATTGCAATTGTGCAAACAGAATGAAATTGAAATGAACAGTTGTATTTTGGAAATACAATTGTTCATATTTCCTGTTATTTTGTTGTCTGGAACATAGTCATTTATAAAGCCAAAAGAGGTCAATGGAGAAAATACAAAACAAGCTAGTCAGCCATTCTTTCATGTTTTATTTGAAAACTGCTGGTTATAATAAATGATATACTGTATGCAAAATAGCTTTCTTTCTGATTGATGTAATACGGGACCAGGCATTGATTTTTCATTCCGGAAATATCATGGAATTGTACAGTTTTCTGAACATTTATTTCTTTAGATATAGAGAAAAAAACTTATTTTTTAACAAATAGATGCAATAACCTTAACGTTGGATGGATGAAATTTAGCCTGGCCGTGTACCTTAAATGTTAAACCTAAACTTGCCACAAACAAGTTATACATTGATCTGATCTGGTAATAATACTGTACTTACATGGCCAGTTTCTTGATCAGTTAAACAAGGATAGGTCAAAACCAATGACTTTGACATCTCACTCAGCTCAGCATTGTTGGGACGCCTGTTGAATGGTGCACAGTAAGCTGCTGTCTGCATGTTACTGACAGTTGCCCTTATCAGTCTATGCCTTAGTTCCTTTGGAATTTCACCAGACTTTGCAGCTAAGTCAATGTCCTTATCTTTGTACACACTATATTCTGGTGACTTCAGCAACACTTTTTCATTAGTCAAATGTGTAGGTGTAGCTAGAGTAATGAGATCCTCATTACTTGAGCTGTTACAAGATCCACTTGAGATCATTGAATTTTCAGTTGTCTTCTAAAAGTAAATTAAATAAACTTATTATATGTGCTAAGCTACTTCCAGTGAAATTGTGTTCTCTGATTGGCTGAGACACGTCACGTGCCGGTCCGTTATTTCCTGTAATGAACCGGTACGGATTACTGATTTTGTCAACCATTTTGTTTACAAGGGAACAAGGCGAACAACGATAGGAAACTTTGAAAAGCAGCAAAAATTGAACGAATTTAGTAAATTAACCACCAAATAATGTATGAGTTGGACAATGAACAATCTATAGAAAGATAGTCTTACTATCATGAAAGCAACAGAAGAACAAGAACAAGATTGAAAATGACAATTCTGTCACTCAACACATAATATGTAAAGTATATTATTGATTGTTGTTTTAAAAAGCCATGGCAATCCATATAATAAACCTCTTATTAACCTTGACCGCTTGGTCATTACGGGAACTAATCAGACCTTGGTCTTTTATGTACGAACCTCGCCCTACGGGCTTGGTCCTTACAGTCAAGACCTCGGTCTGATATTTTCCAATAATGACTGTACTCTCGGTTAATAAGAAGTTATTATTTTTAAGATGAGAAATAAATAAATCTTGATAGCATATAAAGTAAAATCACATATACAGTACTGTACAATGTAATTGCCACTAATTTTATGGAGGCAACACACTAATGTGGTTATATATGATATCAGGCCTGTAGCAGAAAAGCTATTATTTTATTAAATATGTTTCGCTTGTAGTACTGCAGTGGTCAGTTTGAGGGCCACTGAACTAACTCATCACCATGAAATATGCAGACCTAATGCCCCATAGGTCAAAGCAAACAAAGTGAAATTAGCTCAAGCAGACCAATCTATTAAATAGAAATAAAGAGTCTACAGGGAATTTTTACACAATTGGGTGGTTACGGGAAATACACACAATTTCCCCATCTCTGGGAAATATGATTGTGCACAAAGTTAAACGGCAGCTAAACAGGCTTATGGTTTTTTGCAAAACAAAACATGTTTGCGAAAGGAAACAACAATTTGCCTAGCACAAGTTTTTAATAATAACCAACCCCAAAACAATAAAGATCCTAACCCCACCTAACAAGTTTTTTAACCATAACCCGCACCTAACTAGCTTTAAGACATGTTTCACAAATTGTTGTTTCATTTCGCAAAATACCATAAGCCAGATGAAAACAACACGACTCCTCATGGCACGTTCCATCAATAATTATGCATGGCATAAACAGAGAAAACACAAGATATTTCATTATTATAAGTGAGAAAATGCTTATATGTTTATCAATTTTACCAATCTATTAAATAGAAATAAAGAGTCTACAGGGAATTTTTACACAATTGGGTGGTTACGGGAAATACACACAATTTCCCCATCTCTGGGAAATATGATTGTGCACAAAGTTAAACGGCAGCTAAACAGGCTTATGGTTTTTTGCAAAACAAAACATGTTTGCAAAAGGAAACAACAATTTGCCTAGCACAAGTTTTTAATAATAACAAACCCCAAAACAATAAAGATCCTAACCCCACCTAACAAGTTTTTTAACCGTAACCCGCACCTAACTAGCTTTAAGACATGTTTCACAAATTGTTGTTTCGTTTCGCAAAATACCATAAGCCAGATGAAAACAACACGACTCCTCATGGCATGTTCCATCAATAATTATGCATGGCATAAACAGAGAAAACACAAGATATTTCATTATTATAAGTGAGAAAATGCTTATATGTTTCTCATTTCTAGTTGGAGGAAGTTAATCTGGCAAGCAAGATTTATGACAAACAATATAATTAGCAACTTACAAGAGACTTCTGAATTATTTTCCACACTCTAGACCTTTGTAATATGAATTTAGCACCAGAACCAGGAAGAATTTCTTTTAGTGTCTCATAGCAGAGTTCTTTAACCTCATCATCAATAAATCCGGACTCTAAATAGGAAAAATATATAATTATTATGTTTGGCTTATGCTGTCAAAATTTAAATTCCATAACACTAACAGAAATGAGAATTTATTTGCACAATTCTAAATTTCGCATAATAATTATAATTACTAGGGAGAAAGAAAATTGTCCAATATACACATGCAGTTATCAGTTACAGTCTGATAACAAAATTGCCTATAATATCGAAACCATAAGGATTGAAAAGGATTGGCCTCGAGGCTGGTCATGGTTGGGGGTCAAAAGCCAATTTTTTCCAATCGTTATAATATGCCATTTTAAAGTTATTAAGAATGGTCTTATGTTTTTTCTGATATGTTTCGTGTTTCGTTTCGTTAATAACAGCGACGCAACTAGAGTATTTCTGTCACTTAAAAGCTGCACGACCTCGAGTATGAATCTCTGAACAGATGGCCAGTAAATGAGTAAGACTCGCTGGTCACAAACACTTATAATAACCATCCTACTCGTATGGCATAGCTTTATAACTTTGCAACTTATAAAATTATGGCGAAAAGATACTGATATTACTGAATTGTTTATTACTTGGGCCACCTGTGGTGAGCACAAGTCTTAAATCCAGCTTGATTTCTGTGTTCGTCATGTTCTTCGTTTTATACGTCGAGAGAATGTAATTATTGCGTGGGCGTATAAATAGCGAATTAAAGCGATTTCGGCCCGTTTTATTGTCAATGAATCGCAGTCTGAAAAGCATTTACGAGACCTATAAACCCGCAAATTAATGCAAAGATTCTCTCCAAGATAACTAGATGACTGAGAGAAACACAGATGAGAGATTAAAGAGAGAACCGTGGACGAAACGTCAACATAACAGAGATAGTCGTTGCAAGGCAAAGCGATTTCGGACTTTCGTTTTATTGACAATGAATCGCAGTTGGAAAGTTTACCGAGACCTGTAAACCTGCAAACCATTGCAAAGATTCTCTCCAAGATGAAAGAAACACAGATGAGAGATCAATCATGAAGACAGAATGGACAGCCGAAGGACAGGGAAATATTATTATGCTGTGTTGACATTTATCCCGCGAAACTCGTAATATTAATCATTATGAAACGTTGTGTTTTTGTCCGATTTAAATCAATTCTATATCGAAATGATCACTTGAATCTGGCGAATCGAACGCCGTAGGTTTCGTCTACTTAAGATGTGAAGATGAAAGAAACACAGATAAGAGATCAATCATGAAGACAGAATGGACAGCCGAAGGACAAGGAAATATTATTATGCTGTGTTGACATTTTATCATTTTATCCCGCGAAACTCCGTAATATTTATCATTATGAAACGTTGTGTTTTTGTCCGATTTAAATCAATTCTATATCGAAATGATCACTTGAATCTGGCGAATCGAACGCTGTAGGTTTCGTCTACTTAAGATGTGAAGATCAGATGTTATATATTAAAGCTACGAATTCGTCTTTAAAATCAAAGGACATATGGCTTCAATTATTTAATCAGCTTTTATATCCATTAAACCGATGTAATTTCGTAACAGATATGTTTCGTATACCTTGCCGTTGATTTTTATATAAGTTTTGACACACGAATACATTCAATCGAACAGATACTAGAAAAAATAGTATTGCCGTGTTTAGTGTTTACATTAAATTTCGTCTGCGTGTCAGGGGGTCGGGCGTCTAAGACGTGTTGATCACGTGACGAGTTCTTTCTTTCTCTTCGTTTGGTCGAGTGAATGTTGATCTTATATCAGTATAAATGTGGCTAGCAAGTGCCTTGATCGTAAGTTTATATACGCTCACAATGCTTACAAATACACACGCCGATCGCAGTAGGCCTACACTAAAAGATGCCGAGCGATTTCGAAACGGGCTGGTCTGCGATCTCAAAGAAATTATACTCAAAAAATTTTACCAAACAATCTCAATACAATCTCAATCAATCTCAATACAATCTCAATCAATGTTACACAAAAACTCTTCTATGAATATCTCAATGAACTCTGCTATGAAGTGCATCTTAAATGGTTTGAATACGAAGAACGTTGAAGATAAAAGAACGGGTAAATATGCTGGATTGACATTAACCGAAGAGTCCCAAGAAATCATTCATGCTGTGTTACAAAGATTTAAATATAGCGATCAGGTAACTTTTATAATTGTAATTTGTATTATTTTTGCCTGTTTTTGCTGGATATTTGCTTATTGTAATGTTGCTAAAGATATTCAAAATAAAATTGGTGTGATTCATCTATTAATTAAAGAGTTTATAATTTCAACAAGTGTGTGCATAGTGTTGCCTAATAAGTCGGAGCACGATGTTTCAGTTGACAATATTAATTTGGATTCATTTGTAAACGTTACTGTTATTAATAAAGACACACAGTCTGTCAGTGTATCAACAACAAAAGACTGCAGATCACGTTATGCCAAATTTCTTCATAAGCGTGTGTTATTGACTGTGACTGTAAAACGCAATATTCGACGTGATCGAGCGCCTAGTAGAATCCCAGCTAAGAAACTCTCACGTCTTTTGAAAAAAAACAGAAAATTAAGGAAACTGGTTCGAAAGCACATTAGAAAGAATGTACCCAGGTCTTCCCGAATTCATCGTTTGCTTTGTGCGTCTAGTCATGAGCGTAAAAGACTACTGAGCGATCAAGTGAGGTATTTTCCTCGAGTTATTAAAAAGACAAAACGTGTACAGGAAAGACGAAGTAGAAAACAAACGGCTGCATCGAAATCTTGTGCGTTCCGTTTTGAACGTAGCAAAAACAGATGCAAATTTTCCACAAAATCTTTAGAGCAAAGCCAAAATGATTCTGAAACAGCAACTTACAAAAACTTAAACCACAGAATGAATTGCTGCGAGTTTAATCTTAGTAGAGACATTGAGAAGAATCCTGGTCCTACTTTTGTTGACCCTTGTAAAACTATTCATGCACCTTATAGTCAAGGTAATGTTAATGTATTTGGTCCAAATGCAGGACAGCAATGCGTTCCTATGAGTTTATGTGCTTTGATATATAACTACAGTAATCAATCAATAACCAACTCAGGGGATTTGATTCAAATTATGAATATTGGTAATGAATTATATTCTGCATTATCAAGATTATCAAGACAATCTTATTTATTATTAACAGAATTACCAACAATGGTTACAGTGCTAAACACAAATTACCATCTTGAGTTCAGTGAGAGTTACACCGGTAACCTCCATGCAGCTACTGTGAATGAAAATATCCCATATGTCATGCCTTTAGACTATGGTTTACAATGTTTGTTACAACAAAGTTATAATTCAATTATATTAACAATTGGATGTAATACCGTATCTATTTATAGTATGCCAAATGGTTCATTTAAAATATTTGATTCTCATGCTAGAGACTCATTTGGTATGCCCCATTCTCATGGAACATGTGTGTTGTTGGAAGTAAATTCAATTAATAACTTGGTAGAATATTTCAAAAACTCATACAAACCTAATATTTTGTTCGAGCTTAGAGGTGTTAAAATTACTGTTGCACAATTTACAGAGATTTCAAATATGCATACATGTACCTCCAACACATCTGAATCAAGTTCAATTGACTGTTCATGAACAAGTGATAATCATATTAGTTCTGGACAATGTCGTGCAATGTGCTACTATTCTATTTGCTATTCTACTATTATGGCATGTAAATACTGGAAAGCTGGTCAGACATTGAATACTATTGCAGAACATGCCACAATGACGTTATACCAGGAAGCTTTGAATGATGGAAATGAGTTTACATGTGATTATTTGCCACAAATTGTAAACATATCTGGTGCTGATGTCGAGATAGTATATGGTTTACGATACCAGGACAAATTTCCTTTTACTTCTGCCTCTGATAAATATTTCCTCAGGCTTAAGAAGTCAATTTTAGAGAATACTTCAGAAAATACTGCATTTTTGCTGGAGCTTTCAAACTATTGCTTCATTGCTTGTATTTTCGAGCATGTAAATAACACAAGACAAAAAACAAAATATTTTTTGGTGGCATGTAATGAAAGGCAAACAATTAATCTATTTGAAAAATTTACTGATTGTGATTCTGTTGTTGATAAAATTTTCAGTATTGTCACACAACTTAAATGTGAGGAAGTAGAATACGTCATTCAATTTTTGTCATGTACATGTCAATTAACAATATCAGAAAGGCAAAACATCATAAGAAAGCATAAGTCTACCACACAAAAAAGGTCACTTTCTGACAAACAAAAAGAGAAATATGCAAATATTGAGCCTGCTAAGAAAAAAGTGATGTTAAAGAAAACTGGTTTGAGGTACAAATCCATGGATTCCATGGAAAAGAAAGCTCATAATGAAACAAAAGTAAAAAAATATACATCAATGGATCCTATAAAAAAGAAGGCTCATCTTGAAACGAAAGTAAAAATATATACATCACTGGATCCTATAAAAAAGAAGGCCCATCTTGAAACGAAAGTAAAAAAATATACATCAATGGATCCTATAAAGAAGAAGGCTGATCTTGAAATGAACGTAAAAATATATACATTGATGGATCCTATAAAAAAGAAGGCGCGTCTTGAAACGAAAGTAAAAAAATATACATCAATGAATCTGCACAAAAAACAAAAACTTTTAAAGGAAAAAGCTAAAAAGTACAATTCTACTGAGTTAAAAGAAAAGAAGGCTTATCTTCAGAAAAACAGAGAAAGGGCAAAAAATAAATATGAAACTACGCAACCAATAGACAAAGCAAAGCTACTTGATAAATGCAAGGCAGCCCAAAAGGCTAGAACAACAAAGAACAACCACGCATTGCATGATTTGGATGATTATATATCTAAGTTTCACAATAAAATAAGAGAAGGTCCTTATTATATATGTTCGGTTTGTAACCGATTACTGTACAGAAAATCAGTCCTACTATTACAAAAAAATAAATACAACTATAGTGATGACACTCTATTCACTGATATTAAGTCATTTGATGACAAAGAATACATTTGTAAAACCTGTCATTCAAAGGTATTAAAAGGGAAGATTCCCTGCCAGGCAATATGTAATAACATGTATGTTGATAAAATACCAGCTGAACTTGCATCTCTAGAAAAACTTGAACAAATTCTTATTGCACAAAGAATTGTTTTTGAAAAGATAATAGTAATGCCAAAAGGACAGCAGAGGAAAGTTAAGGGAGCAATCTGTAATGTACCGGTAGAATGTGATGAGACATGTAAGGTTTTACCACGGCCACCAGAAAGATCTGGTATTATAATGCTGAAACTTAAACGTAAACTTGAATTCAGAGGTCATGTGTATTTTCAAGCAGTACGTCCCCAGTTCATTCTTGATGCCCTTAACTGGCTCAAGCTAAATAATCCATTGTACAACAACATAACAATTGATATAAACAATATCAGTGCAAATCTAACAAGTTTAGAACATGACAATGCTAATTCAAGCACAAATTATGATAAAAATGAAATTATCTCAACTGATACCAGCAAGCAACACATAACCAGTAATGACGATACTGAAGAAAAGGATGACCCATTAAATGAGTACCGACAAGCAACTAGTGAGACATGTTTACAATCTGTATTACCAGATTACCCCATAACAATACAAGCTGGTAATAATAAAAATTGTTCATTAGGTAATGAAGTGTACAATATTGCACCTGGAGAAAATAGACATCCTGTGTCAATAATGAGAGATACAAAATGTGAAGAGCTTGCATTTCCAGTGTTGTTTCCAAAGGGACAGTTTGGGTATACAGATGATAGGAAAATTAAATTGTCACCAGTCAAGTACTTTAATGCTCGACTTTTACATTATAGTGGAAGGTTTGCAACAAATCCAGAATATCTTTTCTTTGCACAGTTTTTAACAGAACAAAAAAAAGTATCTGATAGCATTAATATAGCTTTAAAAAAGATCCATGGGCAGCCTGTCACTGCATCAGAAATAAAAACAGATGTAAACAAGTTAAAAGGTTTAATTTGTCAAGATCAGGCATATTTGTTCTTAAGGCAAATACCAGGCACACCACCTTACTGGCAAAAATTTATGTATGAAGTAGTAGCCATGGTAAAACAACTTGGAATTCCAACATGGTTTATGACATTATCATGTGCTGATCTTAGATGGCCTGAATTGTTTCAGATTATATCTAGAACACAAGGCAAAAACATGACTGACGAGCAAGTTGATGCTTTGTCTTACAATGAAAGATGTTCAATGCTAAATCTTAACCCTGTTGTTGTTGCAAAGCATTTTCAACACAGAGTTGAAACATTTTTTACTGAAGTTTTGCTTAGTAAAATTAACCCCATTGGTAAAATAATATATTATGCACTCCGCATTGAATTTCAAATGAGAGGGTCTCCTCACTTACATGCATTAATATGGACGTCTGACTGCCCCAAACTTACATCTGACAACAAAGAAGCTTATGTAGAATTTATAGATAACCATGTACAAGCCTATCTTCCAGATGAGGATACAGAACCAGAGTTACACAAGTTAGTTAAAACTTATCAAAAGCACAATCATTCGAAAACCTGCAGAAAATACAAAAATATTAGTTGTAGATTTAATTTTGGCCAATTTTTTACCAAAAGCACAATAGTAGCAGAACCTCTTAATGACGATCTAGATGAGGGAATCAAGAGTAATATACTCGACAGGCGAACACAGATTCTGACCTCAGTGAAACAGAAAATAGATGAAGTATTAAACCCATCCAAGCCAGATTATAATGCAACATTAAATTATGTAGATATTTTAAAATCAGTAGGTATCACTGAGGATGAGTATTATTGGGCTCTATCAATATCACCAGATTCTGATTTTGAGTTGCACCTTAAAAGGCCTGTAGACAGCTGTTTTATTAACAACTATTTTGTTGCTGGTATTAAAGGATTTGCAGCAAATGTTGACTTGCAACCTGTATTCAATCACTACAAATGTATAACATATGTCTGCTCATATTTTACTAAAGATGAAACTGAATGTTCTCAAGCTATTACAAATGCAGCAAAAGAAGCAAAAGCTGCTAACATGAATATCAGAGATGGTCTGAAAAAAATTGGTGCTGCTTTTCTCTCTACAAGAGAAGTTAGTTCACAAGAATGTGTCTACAGATCAATGCCTGAACTTTGGTTGAGAAAAATATTTCCAAAAACTGTTTTTGTTAGTACAGATTTTCCAGAAAAAAGGGTACGTGTGACTAAAACACAAGTGGAGCTTGATGAATTAGATGATGATAGTACTGACATATTTAAGTCAAATATAATTCAGCGTTACAGCATTAGACCAACATCAATTCCAGTTGTTGATCAATTATGTCTGGCAGAATTTGCTGCATATTACTATAAAGATTATAAAATTGATTATAGTGAAACAAAAGATTCCCAACCTGATGTTCTAACAGATGACTTGATTGAATCGCAAAGTATCATAAGTGATACAAGTACACATTGCCTTCCCAAAAAAATAAAATTAATTAACACGAATGAATACATGAAATGTAGAAAGATTAAGGCTATATTAAGGTATCATACACCAAACAAAGGAAAAGAACCAGAATCTTATTTTCACCATTTACTTATGCTCTATTACCCATGGCGAGATGAAAGTAATCTAATGGCTTCAGATCAAACATATACATCGAAGTTCTATGAACCTGATGTCCAACTTATTGTTCAGCAGAATAGAGCAATATTCGAACCTGATGCAGATGCTCTTAATGAGGCACTTGAAGTATTAAAATCAAACCAGGCCAATATTTGTTCATATGATTCAATTAATGATCAAGAAAATGCAGATTTACAAGGTGAATTGCAAGATGACCCAAACCCACATGAATCATTTAATGAACAATTACCATCACATCTTGATCCAACACAATCTAATCAAAATACTAACCCTGGAGTAATTACTTCTTACAACCGGCCAACAGACATATCTGATGATATATTACGCCAAACTGTAAGGTCCTTGAACATTGAGCAACGTCACGCATATGATACATTTCTCTCATGGTGCCGAGATGCAATGAAAAACATGAACAGCTTAAAACCTGTTGAAATACAACCACTCTATCTTTTCTTAACTGGTGGTGGTGGTGGTGCAGGAAAAAGTCACTTGATTAAAACAATATACCATACAGCAGTTAAAACGTTTAGACATCCTCCTATTAACCCTGAATTACCAACAGTTCTTCTTATGGCACCAACAGGTGTGGCTGCAATAAACATTGATGGAACAACTATTAATACTGGTCTTGCTATTCCTATCCAAACTGGTGATAATGTACCTGCAATGTCAGACCAAAAGAAAACACAATTAAGACTATCATTATCTGACCTAAAGCTAATAATAATAGATGAAATTTCTATGGTTGGAAACACAACCTTACTTCATGTCCACCAAAGACTGAAAGATATATTTGGCACCACAAGTTCTCTGCTATTTGCAGGAATTACTATTATAGTTGTAGGTGATCTTTGCCAACTTCCACCAATACGTAAGAGATTTGTATTTGATTCTTACAAAAATGATATGTTTAATCTATGCCATCCATGGAGAGTCTTCAAAATGATAGAACTTCGTGAAATCATGAGACAGAAAAATGACCAAACATTTATTGAACTTCTTAATAGAATAAGGACTGCTACTCAAACAGAAGATGACATTCAGATAATCCAATCAAGATCAATAACCCCATCTGACCCTAATTATCCATCAGATGCACTTCATATCTGGGCTGAAAATGCTCCTGTTGATAAACATAACAAGGAAAAACTAGAAGAACTTTCTGGATCTTTATTTATTCTTAAAGCTAAAGATCAATACCCAACGAATGTAAGGAAACAAGATATTGATAGAGTATTAGCAAGAGGACGGTCTGAAACTGGTGGACTTGATTATGAAATTCTGATTAAAGAAGGAGCTAGAGTAATGCTTACAACAAATATCAGTATTCAAGATAGACTTATTAATGGACAAATGGGAACTGTATTTAAAATTTATGTCAATCAAAATACCCAAAAACCAACTGTTCTCTATATAAAATTTGATGACCCAAATGCTGGTAAAGACTTAATTAACACACATTGCAACCTTTTTTCAAGAGATAACAAAGTGGTTCCCATTGAACCTGTACTAGCAAAGATTAAAATTAGACCAGGTAAAGCATCTTCTCCAGAAATACAGAGAGTACAATTCCCTGTTACACTAGCTTGGGCATGCACTATACATAAAGTTCAAGGACTAACACTTGAAAAAGTTGTAATTAGTTCTGACTTAATAAAACAGAGAGCATTTAACTATGGACAAATTTATGTTGCCTTAAGCCGTGCAACATCTTTACAAGGTCTCTATATTTTAGGACAAATAGACAGTAAACATGTTAAAGCAAATCCTAAAGTTCTCGAAGAATACCAAAGACTACGAAATGAATGTATGGTACCACATTTAACAACTGTACTGCAAGACAATTTCAATGTTTTGACCATATCACTTTTAAATATAAGATCTCTCAAAAAACATAGCATCGATATTAAATTTGATTCAAGAATTTTTAACAGTGACATCATAGCTCTTACTGAAACCCAACTACTACCTCAGGATTTTGACAATGAAATTTTAAATAACCTCAGTCCTTTCAAACTCCACCGTCAAGATCATGATACTGATAAATATTCGAGTATGGCACTTTGCACTAGAAATACTGTAGAAATCAAACACTATGAATACTTCCCTTCACTAAATGCACTAAAATTTGACGTGGTTAATAGTCAATCCCAAGAAAAAAGAACTTTTCTTTTGCTATATCGAAAACAAGCCTCCAACATCCTACAATATGTAGATTGTTTGGGATACGTCATTAATAATTATACAATTGACATAATTTTTGGTGACTTTAATATGAATTACTTGAATGACAATCAAGTTCAACCACTAAAATCTTTAATGGCATCACTCAATTACACTCAGATTGTAACAAAACCTACATTTATATCTTCTGGTAGCTTATTAGACCATGTGTATGTTAGATCCACAGTATTTCAAATAATTGACAATTATGTAGTCAATGTGTATTATTCTGATCATGATGCTATCAAAATTGTAGTACAATATTGCAACTAGGGAATATTAATTATGTCTGTCACATTAATTGAAATATTATATTAATTATTAATTACATGTAGTTTATATCCAGCAATTCTTTCTGGCAATTGTTATCAAGCAAGTTTACCTTACACCTATTGTACATAGTCCTCAGACGTCCATGCATCTACATTGTATATTCACAAACCATATTTAATATATTAAGTGGTGGGCCATTGGAAATCTTGCAGGGAGAGGGTGACAATTTCTGTCACCCCTTTATTGTCCAAAAACAAATCCTGCAGATCTTTCATAGGATGAAAAAAGTCATGCTGAGAACTTTTTTGTTTACCCCTCCCAAAGATTTCTAATGGCCCACCCCTGGGATGGTGCACCTATGCTCAGTGCCTCTGTCCTGAAAAGGACTTACAGTAGAACACCTGGACAACCAGAACCATGGGACAACAAATTAATGTAAGTAAAAAATGTATTGAATCTAAAGTTCCTAATTTCTTTTTAACTCACTTATTTTCTCTCTGTTTCATATTTCAGACAAAACTAAAGATCTGTTAGAATCATGAAAAACCTCAGCAATACTCACATTAAGGCATCATTGCCATTGGAGTTGTACAACTACGTTGAAGTTGTGAGTTCAGCACCAACCACCAATTTAATACTCTGGTGTATTAAATGACCTTATAACATCGACATAATAATTATGGTATTAATGAAACAGCAAACCCAATTAACACTGGCATCTGAAGTAAAGGGCCTTTACGAACACACAGTTGAATTTCTGAGTTGGACTAGCTATTAAACCATCAACCACCAATTTATTACTCTGGTATTAAATTACTTTGACATAACTGGTATCGTATAATGAAAGATCAGACAAATTAACACTGGAGTGTGGAGTAAAGTGCTAAAGGCATTTAAATATCAATGTGCAGTCCACAAAGTCAACTGAGACAGAACTTCACTGGCATAATTCCCATCACTAGCGACCATTGAAAATATCATCATGATTACAAACTCAGTGGAATTTCAAGTCGCCATTCATGCAGCCAAAGAAATTACTGTTATTCCAATGTCCACCAAACTAACTTTGCTTTAACCACATGCTTGAATCGATGGAATGCATTGTGTGATTGTAACATTTCCATTATCAAATAAAACAACTGTCATTCATGCAGCCAAAGTCGAAGAAATTACCGTTATTCCAATATCCACCAAAATATCTTTGCTTTAACCACATGCTTGAATCGATGGAATGCATTGTGTGATTGTAACATTTCCATTATCAAATAAAACAACTGTCATTCATGCAGCCAAAGTCGAAGAAATTACCGTTATTCCAATATCCACCAAAATATCTTTGCTTTAACCACATGCTTGAATCGATGGAATGCATTGTGTGATTGTAACATTGCCATTATCAAATAAAACAACTGTCATTCATGCAGCCAAAGTCGAAGAAATTACCGTTATTCCAATATCCACCAAAATATCTTTGCTTTAACCACATGCTTGAATCGATGGAATGCATTGTGTGATTGTAACATTGCCATTATCAAATAAAACAACTGTCATTCATGCAGCCAAAGTCGAAGAAATTACCGTTATTCCAATATCCACCAAAATATCTTTGCTTTAACCACATGCTTGAATCGATGGAATGCATTGTGTGATTGTAACATTGCCATTATCAAATAAAACAACTGTCATTCATGCAGCCAAAGTCGAAGAAATTACCGTTATTCCAATCTTTGCTTTAACCACATGCTTGAATCGATGGAATGCATTGTGTGATTGTAACATTGCCATTATCAAATAAAACAACTGTCATTCATGCAGCCAAAGTCGAAGAAATTACTGTTATTCCAATATCCACCAAAATAACTTTGCTTTAACCACATGCTTGAATCGATGGAATGCATTGTGAATGTAACATTGCCATTATCAAACCAAGCGACTGTCAACAAAGGTCAAAGCAGTGAACTTGATTCACTGCATATGTTTTGCCATTCGTACATCTCTCTTTTATAAATAATTTTCATGTCGAATTGTTAAAGAAGACTATAAATAGCAAAAATTATTTTTGCTTAACATAAACAGTGTGACTGTGTCTTTAGATGTTCTGTTTCCATGGCAATTACAAATCATCTGATGTATGTCATAAATAAATCATTATCCTGGTTCAAATATCCAATGAAAAATGGAAATTGTGAACACTATCAAAACAGTATAAACAGCAACTGAAATTAACTAGAATATATGTACACAAAATGTCACAATACTGTGTCATGTACTTCACTTCAGTTTAATAATTGACAGTAAAATACCATAATATACAGTAAATGAATTATATGTTGTCCAGATCTAGGTTCTCCATACATGTATAATATTAACAAATAAAAAATTAAGACAAGTGAGCCGTGAGCGTGTTTTGGGGGCCATTGCATTACCCATACCCCCTGCAAGCCGCCCAACCTCTGCAGGCAATATGCATGCCATATGTCCCTAATTTGTCCACTGATTAAGTAGCCCAAGTTAACGCCTAGCGGGCGTCTTGTTTATTTTATAATCATGTGCGACGGAGAACGCAAATTATTTAAATTATACATGGTAAACAGAGTCGCTATGAATTACCTTCAAACACTGTCGCAGCCTCAGGAACTTCTTCTCTTATTTGTTCTAACAAAGAAGACATTTCAAAACAGCAGGCAAATACAGTAAAGGTTAACTTGGCGAAATAACGTTGCGAGAAGAAACGGCAAGATCACAATGCGCTATTGACTCTTGTTCACAGGACACAGGCTTGTTGTTCAAACCCAAACATTCCCATAATACCATGCGATGATATCAGAACCAGGCCCCGAACGGTTTGAGCATGGAAAGATATTGCAAAAAAGTCATCATGGCCGGCCATGGATCGTGAGATTTATAAATGTTCAAGATGTGAGACATTTCAGTCATTAATTTTGAGAAACTTGCTGAATCATTATCATGTTGTGCACTGTAATGAGATAAACTTCCTTGTTATTTGTGCTGTCGGTGGATGTCCAGCAACATTTAATAAATATAATTCATTTTACAAACATGTTCTCAAACAACACCGGGATGTCTATGATCAGAAGAATCGTAACGAACCTCGACACAATAGAGTCCGTCAACAACAGCAGATGGATGAGGACGAAGCAAGTGATAACGTTGGGACTGATGAGTCTGATGTTAACGAAGACATCCAACACAATACTGAGAGTTCTGATTATGTATCTAGTGATGACGATTTGGCGCCAGGACAAGATCAGGTAATTTATTAATACATTACTTGTTGTTTGTGCTGTATATTTTAGGGGAACTGAACCCTAATAATTACAGGGGTCTTGAAATCAGGTTATATAGGGTTTTGAAATCAGGATTTATAGTGGGTAAATACGTACCTAAAATGAACAGGTTTTGTGATTGGCTATATGGAACAAAGGTGGTTAGGGTTAGGACATTGGTTTCTTTGTGGTTGATTCCATTGTTTTATTGTTTTAATCAACCAATCACAAAACGTGATAGTATAGGTAGGTGGTGACCCTTTATAGATGTATAAATGATAAACTGATGATAAACTGGCTTATCAATCAGGGTTTGGGGCAAATTCAGACAACCGAGTATATTAAACCATTAATTTCATAAATGAGAAAGAGAACTCATTTATAATTGATATGAGACTTCAGGTACTTGGTCCCTGTAGTGCAAATATTAACAAACTGGTATTGCCCAGCGATGTTTATTATGTGTTAATATAACATACACTGCTGTAGTGAATGTGGGAGAGCTTGGAGTAGACAGATGATACATGGATGATCCTCAAGCTCATATCCTCAGAAACATTATTCCTGTCCGGGACTCATTTTTCTGAGGATATAGTGTTTATTATGTCATGGCAGTAACGACTATTTTTGGACTGCGTATTGCACTTCTGCATTTTTCTAAACAAATTGTTATTTCTCAATCAGGATTGTGATATTGATCTTAAAAAGAGTGCAGCATCATTTCTACTGAAAGTCAAAGAACGGAACAAAATACCACAGGTTTGTCTTTGACTATTTTTTCTTATAGCACTTATACTATAATCTTGTCACTATATACTTAATCACTATAATCGCAACTGGTCTTGGTTGGATCTTAGAAAATTTCTACATAATCCTTTGTCGGGAACATCAAATATTTTCATGACCTGCTCTATCAGGGAATCCTTTTTTAGGCCTATCCAAACAAGCATAATTTGTGAATTTAAAATCTGTTGTTTTGAAAGTTGCATGCTGGTGCATTTCCACACTGATGAAACAGTCTCATCTCATAATGTTTAAAATCATGTTCCAGGGTTGTAAGTTTAATTCTCACCGAAGGTCTTGGGGTTGTATTTTTTAAGTGGTCTCAGTTGGGCCTTAGAAATTTGAATAATACCCATATAAATGAAGTTCTTTCTTTCACACAGACTGCAATGAATTCAATTATGGAAAGCACTCGCTGTTTGGTTGACCAAGTATTGACATCAGTTAAGAAAGAAGTGGTGGATGCTTTCAAGCCATGTGCAGGTACAGATGATCATGAGTCAATTGTAAATGACATATTTAGCAAGGTATCCGATCCATTTTCTGGTATAGACACAGAGCCATTACATTCATCTTACGTCAAAAAGAACTTTAACTATGTTAAATACAAACAAATATGTCTTGGAAAGAGATTGATGAGGAAAAAGAAAGGCTCGAAGAAATTGGTATCTGACATAGATGAATGTTTTGTGTATATACCTCTCTTAGACAGCTTGCAGCAGCTGCTGAGTAACGAAAGAATTTCTGCCAATGTTTTGAAAGAGCCTACACCTTGTGAACCTGGTTTATTCTATGATATTTGTGATGGACAAGTTTATCGGAGTGATAAATATTTCCAGGAACACAAGAATGCCCTAATGTTGGTTCTATACCACGATGAACTTGAAGTGTGCAATCCTCTTGGAAGTAATGCTGGTATTCACAAAGTGGACATGTTCTACTACACATTAGCAAATTTAAATCCAAAATTTCGTTCCAAGCACTGCTCCGTAAGGCTGTTAGCCATTGCTAAGGCAAAATTAGTAAAAAAATATGGCATTGAAGCTATCCTACAATCTCCCATTCAGGATCTTGCTCAGCTTCACAATGGGATTTGCATGAATGTGAATGGTGTTGCAAAAGTTGTCTTTGGCAAAGTGGTTATCTGTGCTGGAGACACACTAGGACAACACCTTTGGGGTGGTTTTAAAGAAGGTGTTGGTGTTGCTCATCAGAAATGTAGGAGCTGTTATTGCAACTTTGACAGAATGCAAGAACATTTTGTTGAAGAATCTTTTACAGTACGCACCCAAGATCTCTACAATGAAGAATGCACAGCTATTGAGCAAGCTCCAACACAAGGAATGAGAAGTGACTTAAGAACCACTTATGGCATCAATAAAAGAAGTGCATTGACTGAACTTCCTGGATTTGACGTGACAAAGCAATTGCCACAAGATATTATGCACACACTGTTAGAGGGGACGGTGCAATATGAAGTTAGATTGGTTCTTCTTCATTTTATTCAAAATGGGGTCATTACACTTCCACAGCTTAATAGTGCTATCGTTAATCATAATTATGGTTATTCAGAGACAAGTGATAAACCAGGGCCTCTCAGAGAAGCGGTTTTCTATGGAGAAGAAAGGTACAAGCTGAAGTATAATGCAGCCCAGTCAAGATTGTTCCTTCGTGTTTTGCCTTACATCCTTTGTTCTATGGTTGACACAACTGATGAACATTATGTTTTCTTGGTTGAATTGATCCAAATTGTTCAACTGATATTTGCACCAGTAATCAAGCTGGAAAGTGTTCAGCATTTGAAGTACATCATAGATGAGCATCTTACCAAGTTTAAGGAACTGTTTCCAAATAAGAACATCACTCCTAAACAACATTATCTGGTGCACATTCCTGGAATGATTAAATATTTGGGTCCTCTTGTCCGTTCATCCTGTTTTAGCTTCGAGTCTGCTCACAGGTATTTCAAAGAATTAGCAAGGAAGCAGAATTTCAAAAATCTCCCTTTGTCTATGGCCAAAAGGCACCAGTTTAAAGAATGCTGCAATTTTGCTGATGCACAACAAAGTCCTGGTTCACATCCATTGTTTTCTACAGAAAAAAAGTATGGAGTTCTACGTGTTGCCAATAAGGAGGAAGTCTGCCATCTGCAGCAAAGGTTCCATGAGTCTGGCTTGCTACCTGGTGTTTGTCTTGAGAGGGTATACAAAGCGAGTTGGATTATTTTAAATGGGACAAAATTTAGTAAACTTGCAGTTATTGTAGTTGGGGTTACTAATGACCCACCTCTCCCTGTATTTGGGCAGCTGAGTCAAATATGGCTAGTAAGCGATTTTGTATATTTTGAAGTTTATATCTTTGATACATGTTGCTTGGACTATGTGCATCAAGCATATCTTGTAAAGAAGATCTTACCTGATGTTGTTCAATTTGCACCATATGATAATTTAGTTGACTATAATTGTTTTCATGTAAAAAGTGACGAGCATGGTAACTGCTATGTATCAGTCAAGTATGATATTGACGATTTAATGAATGAGTATCTAAATGGTAGTAGTCCACTGAATAAATGAAGTTTTGTATTGGTCTTGAAAGTGTACATGTTATGTACTATAATATGCCCTGCGGGGAAATGCTTCAAAATTCTGGTCTTAATAATTATTTTTAATTTTTTTTAATTGGCTTTGACCAGTTTAATTTTACTAAATGTTAAGAATTTGTTGTTAATTTGCGGCTGCTCGAAAAACCTCTTAGCAAAGGTTTTCTAAGTAAATGCTACAGGAAACTATAATGATATAGACCATCGTAGCCAGGGGGAGCCGCGGCACCCCTCCCCCCTTTGCTTGTTGAACTAAAACCTTTGCCAGAATAAATAATGAAAGGCTGGATAAAATATAGCTAATTATTAGCACGATGTAAAAGCTAAAAATGAAATTTCTAGCCATCATCTGGTGGCCTAATTTCGCCAAAAATTATGTTAGAAATTGCTCATGTAAAAGCACTTCTGGACTTTTCAAAATTGAAATTGCGGCGAACATATAGCCACGATTTCCTTCTTTCTCCACAGGACCCCCTTTGAAGGTTCTGGCTACGTCCCTGTATATGTACATCAATGTATGTACTGTAAATGGGATGACTATGGTAAAATCTGTAGTATGATAATTATATGTAAAGTCGATACTTGATAAGAAAATATTTCTTGTTTTAAGTAAAGCCGATTCTTGTGTATTCTTGGTTAGGAAGTATTTTCTTGTTTTAAGTAGAACCGATTCTTGTTTATTCTTGGTTAGGAAGTATTTTCTTGTTTCAAGTAAAATCGATATTTAGTTTATTCTTGGTAAGAAAATATTTTCTTGTTTTAAGTAGAACCGATTCTTGTTTATTCTTGGTTAGGAAATATTTTCTTGTTTCAAGTAAAATCGATATTTGGTTTATTCTTGGTAAGAAAATATTTTCTTGTTTTAAGTAGAACCGATTCTTGTTTATTCTTGGTTAGGAAATATTTTCTTGTTTCAAGTAAAATCGATATTTGGTTTATTCTTGGTAAGAAAATATTTTCTTGTTTTAAGTAGAACCGATTCTTGTTTATTCTTGCTTAGGAAATATTTTCTTGTTTCAAGTAAAATTGATATTTGGTTTATTCTTGGTTAGGAAATATTTTCTTATTTCAAGTAAAGTTGATTCTTGGTAAGAAAATATCTTCTTGTTTTAAGTAAAATTGATTCTTGGCAAGAAACAATTTCCTGAATTTACTTATTTTAAGTAAAGAATTCCTTAAAATAAGAATATTATTCTTGGTAAGAATTTTGAATTTTGCTGTGTATATATATATATATAGTAGAATAAGAATTGATTCCTTCGTCGTAAAGTGCTCAACAAGAAGGAGCTGTATACATGAAGTTAAAACTGGATAAAAATAACTATTTACACATAAAACACTACAAATCTGTTTCAAGAGTGTTCCCAAGAGCACTCTCTCATCAGGTGTAAAAATGTGCTGACTAACTAACCTAGTTAAATACACTGATCTATGTGACGTCATATAACTTCATACTCTTTAACAAATATCTGTTTGCGTGACGGCATGTACTCGATAGTTCGTTCCTACTATTTAATGTGCATAGGTGTGGTTGTTTTATAATAAAGTATTTTTCTGTTATGCATAAATTGCACCGTTTACTAACATTAGTATATGATGTGGCCCTTGCAAGGATTTTCCATGATAGGATGTAATTAATTTTCCCTTCTATATATATATATATATATATATATATATATATATATATATATATATATATATATATATATATATATATATATATATATATATATAATATATATATATATATATATATATATATATATATATATATATATATATATATATATATTATATCTATCTATCTATATCTATCTATCTATCTTTCTATCTATCTATCTATCTATCTATATCTATCTATCTATCTATCTATGTATCTATCTATCTATCTATCTATCTATCTATCTATCTATGTATCTATCTATGTATCTATCTATCTATCTATCTATCTATCTATCTATCTATCTATCTATCTATCTATCTATCTATCTATCTATCTATCTATCTATCTATCTATCTATCTATCTATCTATCTATCTATCTATCTATCTATCTATCTATCTATCTATCTATCTATCTATCTATCTATCTATCTATCTATCTATCTATCTATCTGTCTATCTATCTATCTATCTATCTATCTATCTATCTATCTACAGTATCTATCTACAGTATCTATCTATCTATCTATCAAGACATTTTAAATAGTGATCTTGAAAACCTGCATACATGGCTCTGTGCAAATAAACTATCTGCTAACTCAACAAAAACAGAGTGTATTGCAATAGCTTCTAATTATCGACTTAATCAGTTTATTACTGATCCTAAAATTAATCTTAACAATGAAGCTATTAAAAGAGTCACTAAATCTAAGCTGCTAGGTGTTATTGTAGATGACAAACTACTTTGGGACACTCATGTGAATGAAATAATTATTCCAAAAGTTCTAAAGGGTTTTAGGATGCTTCGTCAATTACGAGATCTACTTCCATTATCCAACTTGATTGAAGTATACAATGCACTCGTATCCCCCCATTTTGATTACTGTTCTCTTATATGGGGAAACTGTGGCACTGCATGTTAAAGAGCAAGCTCCAAAAACTACAAAATAGAGCTGCTCGTATTATTACTAAATCAGGTCATGAAATTAGATCAACAACCATTCTGAATTCATTAAACTGGCATAATCTAGAATCTCAAAGAAATCAAACAAAAGCCAGTATGATGTACAAAATTGTTAATGGTAATGCACCTGACCACTTACAAGAATTGTTTTCCTTTGTCAATGAGACTCATGGTTACAATTTGAGAAATTCAGATGTAAATTTAAAGATTCCATTACCTCAAACCGAGTACTCAAAACGTAGTTTGGCATACAGTGGTTCAGTACTATGGAATAATTTACCATCATCGATGAAGTCTGCATCCTCTGTACATATTTTTAAAAACTTTGTAAAATCTTATGACTTTGATATGTAAATATTAGTTTTATTAGTTAGTTTAAGTTAAACGGCTTCCTTGAAAAGCAATTGTAAAATTGAAAGAATTACCGTTTTTTAAATAAAGTTGTCTCTCTCACTCTCTCTCTCTCTCTCTCTCTCTCTCTATCTCTCTATCTATCTATCTATCTATCTATCTATCTATCTATCTATCTATCTATCTATCTATCTATCTATCTATCTATCTATCTATCTATCTATCTATCTATCTATCTATCTATCTATCTATCTATCTATCTATCTATCTATCTATCTATCTATCTATCTATCGATGTACAGAGTAAATCTAACGATATTTCGCAAACAAAATTCCCTCTATCTACCGTAACAGCTCGTAAGGGAGTACAAATTAAAATGGCTAGGTGATTTTGATCAATTAAAATCCTTCGCTGCGTCTATTCTAAAGCTGGAAGGTGTTTGGTCAACGACTCAGAACAATGGTGGTTTTCATATTCTGAAGTGTGATTCCGCAACCTTATCGTTTTACCCTGGTACTAAAACGATCAATGTTCAGGGAGCTACAAAAGACGAAGTTAAACGAATCATGTTATCTTGTGTCTCAGTGCCCAACGAATGGTCTGACTGTGAGAAGACAAACAGTGAAGACGAAGCGGATTTGGTTGAGATGACCGAAGATGTCACCGCTTCTTTACCAAGTCAAATTAGTTGTCTGCTCCCTGAAGCGATAAATGTCAGTGATTCTCTTCCCGAGATTTCAAACTGTAAACATTATTGTTCTGATTGTCAAAAATATTCTACGCTTACAAATTCTCTGATGGAGAGGCTTGAAAATCTTGAACGAAAATTTACATCATCATTAAAATCGCCTTCGTTTGATGAAGTTCAACTGTTGTCCGAACTTCATCGAGTTAAAGAAGAAAGAGATAGCCTATTGACTACGTTGAGGCTGCTCATGAAAGACGTAAATCCAACTGTTGAAAAGAAATCATCCGAATCGAGCAAAGCAGTCAATGACAACGAGTCTTCGGGTAATCACGGCCGTCGTGCCGCAAAGCGAAAGGGCTCTTCATTTGTTGGTCAACACGAGGGTCAACGTAATGGAGAAAATTATATTCCTCACAAGCAAGCTACTGCCGAGGATAATGCCGAGGCTCCTCCATCTATCGATCATCACGAAAGTCGTTCTCAAGAGAAAAGCAGCATTCCTCAAAGCGAAGTTGTGGTTTTGGGTGACTCTTTAACGAAATACATAAACGGCCATCGTTTATCCAAAAAAATGAAAGTAAAATCTATCTCTTTCCCTGGTGCATCCATTGAAGATATGGAAGATTTTGCTAAACCATTTATAAGGAAAAAGCCGCGTAAAGTTATCATTCACGTAGGAAACAAATAACTTGAAGGATAAACCGAAGCAGATCAAGCAGAAGATTATTCAATTGGCAAAGAACATAAAGACTCAACATCATACCGTTGAAATTGCCGTATCCTCGTTAATTCATCGAACTGATGATAGCTCTCTAAATAATGCTGTGGATAAGGTAAATGAATTATTAGAGAATTCTTGTTCTGATGAAAACTTTGAATTTATTAATAATAATAATATAAAGCAAGATTGTCTTAATTCAGGAGGTTTACATCTGAACTTGAAAGGGACAATCAGCTTAGCCGCAAATTTTAGAAAGTTTATTAATAATTGAGATACGGTTGGTGCAAATATCGCTTCACAACCCCTTAGATCGCCTGAAATAAATTATTTGGATAGTATATTGTCCCACTCTCGTGGTTTTAAGATGGCTTTGTTAAACATTAATGGGCTCAGTAAACATATTGATGAATTGAGAGTCCTAATGAATGACAAACCATTAGATGTATTATGTATAAATGAGAGTAAGTTGGATAATGTTACTACGAATTAATTACTGAGTTTAGTGGGTTATAATTTAGTGCGAAGAGATAGGAATAAATTTGGAGGAGGTGTTTGTGTTTATTTGCGGGACTCAATAAATTATACAAGGCGACATGATCTTGAAGAAAATGAATTAGAAATTATTGCTCTTGAAATCATGAAACCAAATTCACAACCATTTCTTGTTATTAACTGGTATAGACCCCAAATAGTCCAGTTATAATATCAGATCAGTTTGAAAACGTTTTGGATATGATTGATAATCAATACAAAGAAATTTATATACTGGGTGACTTGAATTGTAATTTACTTTCTAACCCCCTTGGGAGTCACACCGATTCTATGTTGGATATTTTGTTAAATTATCAATTGTCTCAACTAATAAATGAACCAACGAGAGTAACGTCTAATTCCAAATCACTGATTGATTGGTTTATTACAAATAATTCGGATTGTTTAATAACTTTTGGAGTTTATCCACTTTCAATTAGTGATCATAATTTGATTTATGCTATTAGAAAAAATTGGTTTACCAAAGGGACAGCCACGTTATACGGAATGTAGAAATTTCAAAAATTTTAATCAAGCATCATTTCTATCTGATTTAAAATCTGTTCAATGGCCTGTCATTGAGCAGCTTAGTGATGTTAATATTGCTTGGGGAGCTTGGAAAAAAGTTTTTCTCGATCTCATAGATAAGCATGCGCCTTGTCGTAGTTTTAGAGTCCGTAATAAACCATCTCCATGGTTAACGTCAGAATTAAAAAAGTTGATGTTTGATCGTGATCATTTAAAGAAAAAAGCTGTAGTTTCAAATAACCCTGATGATTGGTCTCTATATAAAAAGCATAGAAATTTCGTTAATTGTCAGATCAAAAAAGTGAAACGGGAATATTATCTCACTGAAATTGAGAAAAATTCGGGATATTCGAAAGCTTTTTGGAAAATTTTGAATGATGCAATGGGTAAAAAATCTCAAAACACAACCATTAATGAAATTATAACCTCATTAGGTGAAATTATAAGAGAACCCCATGATATTGCTGATCATATTAATTCAGATTTTGTTAATATTGGTCCAAAATTGGCTTCTGAAGTTCCCTTCTCAATTGATTCTTGAAGGCCAGAGGACTATTTATCCCAAACAAATTCAAGATTTGAATTTTCCAGGATTGGTAATAATAGTGTTCTCAAGTTAATTCAAAAATTGAATCTGCGTAAAGCCTCTGGCCTTGACAAAATTTCAAACAAAATACTTAAACTTGCAGGCCCATTTATTTTCAAATCCCTCACCAGCATTTTCAATTTGTCAATTGAATGTAAAGTATTCCCAGATGATTTGAAAATTGCGAGGGTTTTTCCATTGTATAAATCTGGCAAGCAAAATGATGTTAATAACTACAGACCAATTTCAGTCTTATCGACAATAGCTCGCTTATTTGAGCGATTAATATATAATCAATTTTTCTCATCAATTTTTCTCAGAAAATGAGCTTCTTGTCTCACGTCAATCTGGCTTTCGATCCTTGCACTCAACACTAACTGCGCTCCTTGATATGACAAATCAGTGGTGTTTTATATTGATAAAGGCATGGTCAATGGTGTCATATTTTTAGATCTTAAAAAAGCTTTCGACACCATTGATCATGAAATTTTACTGATGAAATTAGCTTATTATGGAGTGGATAATAAAAGTGTTGAGTGGTTTGGATCGTACTTGTCCAATAGACAACAAATTTGTCAAGTTAATGGCACTTATTCTGAAAAAAAGTCCATTAGATGTGGGGTTCCACAAGGGTCTATCCTTGGACCTATACTGTTCCTAATTTACATCAATGATATATCTAAATGTTTAGATTACAGTGTGGGTAGACTATTTGCTGACGATACCAACATGACCTTCATAGGACACAATTTGGAAAATATTCAAGCTCAAATGACTAGTGACCTAAACAAAATTTCCAATTGGCTTTGTGTTAATAAACTAACTCTAAATGTTTTGAAAACAGAGTTTATGTTGATTGGTTCTCGACAGAAGCTGGAAGTTCTTGAGGGTAATGTTGCATTGTCTGTAGGTGGCTTATCCTTATGTAAAGTTGGAACAGTGAAATGTTTGGGGGTCAATATTGATGAATATTTAACTTGGGACAAGCACATAGATAGTATTAGATTAAAAGTAACACGGAATCTTGGAGTACTTAAAAAAGTAAGAGATTTTCTAAATGTTAACTGTTTATTGTCCCTATACAATGCTATTATTGAACCATATTTTTCATATTGTTCAATTGTTTGGGATAGCATTAGTGATTCTCTAGAAAGTAAACTACAAAAATTGAAAAATCGAGCAGCCCGTATTATTACTAAATCCTCATACTTGAAGTCGTCTTCACTAATTCGATATGAACTGGGTTGGCTGACTATCAAAGAAATGAGAATGGCAATCTTAATGTATAAAATAATGAGTGGCCTTGCTCCTTCATATTTATCTGAAATGTTTACCTTTAGTTGTAGTTCAGATTATTATAATCTGCGCCAATCTAATTCCACTCTTGCACTTCCAAAAAATTCAACAATAATTACAATTCAAACTTTGCGTATACAGGTGCTAAAATCTGGAATTCTCTTCCAGATGACTGTAAAAATGCATCTTCCTTAGAAAAGTTTACAAAAAAGCTTGGGCTGTGATTCATTAGTTATTTGCACCAACCTAGTAGGATTTGTAATTTTTGGATATTTGTAATTTTTGGATATTTTTAAATAAGAAAAAAAATGTATTTAGTACTAATTATTGATATATTGCACGGCTTTTAGGTAGACCAAATTTGATTGTATATATGACTATATATGTTCAAACTTTGATAAAATTACCGTGCTTAAATAAATTTTTCAAATCAAATCAAATCAAATCTATCTATCTATCTATCTATCTATCTATCTATCTATCTATCTATCTATCTATCTATCTATCTATCTATCTATCTATCTATCTATCTATCTATCTATCTATCTATCTATCTATCTATCTACATTATCTATCTATCTATCTATCTATCTATCTATCTATCTATCTATCTATCTATCTATCTATCTATCTATCTATCTATCTATCTATCTATCTATCTATCTTAAGTGCTTAGGCCTAAAGATTGATGATTCTCTAACTTGGAAAGGTCATGTAGAAAGCATCAAAAAGAAAGTTTCAACAAATTTAAGGGCTTTGAAAAAAGCCAAACCATCCCTTAATCGCCAGCTTCTCATTAATGTTTATAACTCAATAGTTGAACCCCACTTCAATTATTGCAGTATTGTGTGGGATAGCATTGACAAGACGTTGGCAGATCAACTCCAAAAATTACAAAATCGTGCAGCTCGTATCATTACAGGTGCACCGTACACTGTCCACACGTGTGACGTTTTTTCTGATCTGCAATGGTCATCTCTTATCCAAAAAAGGAAATATCAAAAAGCTATTATGATGCACAAAATTGTAAACAATTGTGCCCCATCATATATATCTGAAATGTTTGAGAAACAATTTAGCTCAATCAATTACAACACAAGGTCATCTGACAGAAATGTTCAGATACCAAATGTTAGAACTGAAAGTTACAAAAGAAGTTTTGCAGTTTCCGGATCCATGCTCTGGAACTCATTGCCAACTTCACTCAAAAACGAGAAGACTTTCCCAAAATTTAAGCAGAAAATTAGAAGACATGATTTCTGCATTGACTACAACCATATATAGCTCCAATATGTAGCTTCTCTGTATTATAGTAATTGTATTATAGTTGTAAATAGATAATCAAACTAAAAAGAACAAAAATATGTAAATATTGTTTTTTGTTAAGTTGTATACACGGCTTCTAGGTAGACCAGATTTAATTTTTATACTTTTGTAATTCTTAATTTCTGATAGAACCACCGTGTTTAAATAAAATTTCTATCTATCTATCTATCTATCTATCTATCTATCTATCTATCTATCTATCTATCTATGTATCTATCTATCTATCTATCTGTCTGTCTGTCTGTCTGTCTGTCTGTCTGTCTGTCTGTCTGTCTGTCTGTCTGTCTGTCTGTCTGTCTGTCTGTCTGTCTGTCTGTCTGGCTGGCTGGCTGGCTGGCTGGTTGGCTGGCTGGCTGGCTGGCTGGCTGGCTGGCTGTCTGTCTGTCTGTCTGTCTGTCTGTCTGTCTGTCTGTCTGTCTAATCTATCTTTAAAAAAAGGAAAAATGCGGTCAATCAGTTGGTGAAGAAGACAAAAAAAATGTTACTATCAAGAAGAAATAAAAAACAATTCAGGAAATCCAAAGGGTACCTGGAAAGTTTTAAATAATCTGATGGGAAAAAAGGCAAAAAGTTCTGAAATAACTAAATTAAACCTAAACCCATCTGAATCTCTTACTGATGCCAAAAGTATTGCAAATTCTTTTAATACACTGCAGATGACAAAAACCTAACTGCATCTGGTTCTAGTATCCCAGAAATTAAATTGATGTTAGACAAGGATACTGAAAGTCTTGTGGAGTGGCTTTGTGCTAATAAACTTACATTGAATGTAGTAAAAACTGAATACATGTTGATTGGCTCGTGGCAAAGGATAGCCAGTCTAAACGATAACCTATCTAATGATAACCTAAGGCATAGCCTAAGGCATAGCTTTAAAACAGGCTCATGCTTTAAAATGCCTAGGACTTACAATTGATGATAATTTGACTTGGCAAAATCACATTGAAAATGTCATAAAGAAAGTTAAAAGCAATTTAAGTATTATGAAAAAAGCAAAGCCATTCCTTGACAAACAGCTTCTGACAAGTATTTACTATTCAATCATAGAACCTCATTTTACTTACTGTTCTGTTGTGTGGGATAGTATTGATAAAACGCTTGCAGATAAGCTTCAGAAATTACAAAACCGAGCAGCCCGTATAATTACAAGTGCTCCATACACAATCCATACTTGTGATGTTTTCTCTGACTTAAAATGGTCAACTCTTGATCAAAAAAGGAAATGTCAGAAAGCAATTTTGATGCATAAAATTGTTAATGGACATGCTCCATCCGATTTATCCAAAATGTGTGAAAAACAATTTGGCTCAACTGTATATAATTTTAGATCATCCAACAATAATGTCCAAATACCAAAAGTTAGAACTAAATGCTATAAAGACAGCTTTGGTATATCCGGACCTATGATGTGGAATTCCTTACCTGACTCATTGAAAAATGAAAATAATCTTTCAAAATTTAAGAAAGAAATCCGTAAATTACAACTCCTGCATTGACAACATTAATTATTTAGCTTTACTCTTCTGTACATAATGTAAATACATTTAACAAAAAAACAAAAAAACAAAAAAACTTGTAAATATATTTAGTTATCTTTTACACGGCTTCTAGGTAGACCAGAACTAAGAATTTTATTTGTAATTTTTAGTTCTGATAGAACTACCGTGTTTAAATAAATTTTATCTACCTATCTATCTATCTATCTATTATGTGTTTTAACAATGATATAACAAATGTTGTTATTTTGCTGTGATTTTGTTCGAAAATTTCAAACTGTTCGAAAATTTTGTGTAGATCTTTTCTTGTTTTGTCTGCCAATCGTGCGGTTTTGTTTTTTAATATAGCCAATCCGTCGTCTCTATAAAGGCCAATGTTTTCTTTGCCAAACGTTTTTCCTAGGTTGTTTAAAATGAAAAGGCCAATTAGTTCGCAGATTTCGGCGCCGTCAAAGCTACCCATGGTAATATCAAATAAATTCTGGCTGTCTTTCTTGGTCCATGGTTTTTCGTTGTTAAAAAGAAGTGATTTTCCAGCATGCTTGATGACAGAAATCTCGTTTTCGTTAATTTTAGTCAAAGTTTTGGCCCAAGATATTGCTTGGTCGAGCAAGTTTTCGGAAATTGAAGGATAGAAATTGACAATGTCAAATGAAATAAAAGTATGTCTGTTTTTTTTCGTTTATGTTTTCAAACCATTCAATTACGTTTTGCGTGTTTCTCCATTGGTTTACCTTTAAAGTTTTTCTCAATTCGGAGTTAATTTTGTCAAGAAATACCTTGCTCAGTTTACCAGATTCGTTTTTTGCTGGGTTAATTAATCGGCATGTTATGTTGTTTTCGAAATTGTCTTTGTGGTCTTTGAGTGAAATAAATGCTTCGCGTTTTTTTGTCCGTTCAATTCTATCACTGATATTTAGTTTGTTCGAAATATGTTTTAGTTCTTTGTCAATCTGTGTTATTGAGTCCTCTGATCCATGTTTATATGTTTTTGTTATGTTATCATGTAGGAGCTTGTTGTATGTGTCGAGCGGGGTTTCATAAATATTTCTAGTTTTGTCGGCGAAAATGAAAATGTTAGATGACGAGTTAATTTTCTTTAAATCGTTTGCCAAAGATTGTTGAAATGGGTCTTGTGTGTTTTGAAATTTGATGTTTTCAATTAGGTTAATTAGGTCATCTTCGAAAGGTTTAATTTCTTGAATTGTAGGTGGTGTTTTGTTGGAAGGAAGTCCAAAATAATTGTTTTCGGTCGAGTTTTTGTTGCCGTTGAGGAAAAAGTGAGCCACCTCATGCGTTTAATTACACTTTCAACTTTTTCAATAAAACTTCTCAAATAAGCGTCCTGTGATGGTGTTGGGATGTTTTTCAGTGAATAATCAAATCGAAATTGTCTCATTTTATCTTATTATTAGGTATAAATTAAATTAGACGACGGATTGGCTATATTAAAAAACAAAACCGCACGATTGGCAGACAAAACAAGAAAAGATCTACACAAAATGTTCGAACAGTTTGGACTCAAAATCACAGCAGATGCAAATTTACACGTAGTAAACTTTCTAGACGTCACTTTCGACCTTCGCAATGGAAAACACAAACCTTTTAGGAAGCTCAATGACGATCCATTATACATAAACATGCAATCAAACCACCCATGACCTAGCATTTTGAAACAATTACCAACATCTATAAATAAACGCATTTCGCTTCTTTCATCAGACAACACAATATTCGAAGAATCTGCACCGCTATATCAAGAAGCATTAAGGCACAGCAATTTTAACCAAAATCTAAGTTACACACCGCAAACCTCACAACAATGAGATGACGAGTTAATTTTCTTTAAATCGTTTGCCAAAGATTGTTGAAATGGGTCTTGTGTGTTTTGAAATTTGATGTTTTCAATTAGGTTAATTAGGTCATCTTCGAAAGGTTTAATTTCTTGAATTGTAGGTGGTGTTTTGTTGGAAGGAAGTCCAAAATAATTGTTTTCGGTCGAGTTTTTGTTGCCGTTGAGGAAAAAGTGAGCCACCTCATGCGTTTAATTACACTTTCAACTTTTTCAATAAAACTTCTCAAATAAGCGTCCTGTGATGGTGTTGGGATGTTTTTCAGTGAATAATCAAATCGAAATTGTCTCATTTTATCTTATTATTAGGTATAAATTAAATTAGACGACGGATTGGCTATATTAAAAAACAAAACCGCACGATTGGCAGACAAAACAAGAAAAGATCTACACAAAATGTTCGAACAGTTTGGACTCAAAATCACAGCAGATGCAAATTTACACGTAGTAAACTTTCTAGACGTCACTTTCGACCTTCGCAATGGAAAACACAAACCTTTTAGGAAGCTCAATGACGATCCATTATACATAAACATGCAATCAAACCACCCATGACCTAGCATTTTGAAACAATTACCAACATCTATAAATAAACGCATTTCGCTTCTTTCATCAGACAACACAATATTCGAAGAATCTGCACCGCTATATCAAGAAGCATTAAGGCACAGCAATTTTAACCATAATCTAAGTTACACACCGCAAACCTCACAACAAACACCACGCAGAAACCGACAACGGAATATTATTTGGTTTAACCCACCATACAGTAAAAATGTCAAAACAAACATAGGACGCAATTTCCTTAATCTTATAGACAAGCATTTTCCACCAGAAAACAAACTACACAAAATTTTCAATAGAAACACGCTAAAAGTCAGTTATAGTTGCATGAATAACGTCAAATCCTCAATCATGAGACACAATTCACACATACTCAGGAAAAACAAGCCACAACATGAAAACGCAAATAGTTGTAACTGCAGAGAGAAGAGTAAGTGCCCACTTCCTGGGCAGTGCTTGACAAACAACATAGTATACAAGGCAACAGTTTCCACAAATGACACAAACAGCACCAAACACTACATAGGCATGACAGCAAGTAGTTTTAAAGAGCGATACAGAAACCACACTAAGTCATTTCAAAACAAAATATATTTAAACGAAACGGAACTTTCGAAACATATTTGGAGTTTAAAAGAAAAGAAACAAGATTTCAATATAACCTGGTCTATTTTGAAAAAAGCGGCTTCGTATTCGGGAGGATCAAAAAGATGCAATTTATGTTTGGACGAAAAACTTTGTATAATGAAAGCAGACAAACATTTCCTACTCAACAAAAGATCAGAAATAATTTCGACATGCCGTCATAAAAACAAATTTTGAGGAATGCATGCATTGTTTCGGCACCGACCACGCGCCCATTACGCCCACCTTTCGACCAAAGCTATACTTAAGCGGCCATCAATATCGAAATTTTTCATTCGCCTGAAGATCGCCTTGCGTGAAACTGACAGTTGCGGCTTTTATCATTTTGAGGTAAGACCACTTTCACTATATATTCGCTCTACCTTTATGGTATTGAGCACTTTCAACGTTCCGTGAACAACATCACATTCGTTTTAGTATATATATATATATATATATATATATGTTTCTATGTTTCTATATATATGTTCCAAGGATTTATGGTGAAGGCAAATTTCGAATGTTGGAATATATACATTTTAAGACCAAACCGGGACCAGTTGCGAAAAATGCAATTTCAAGGCCTTCCGGCTGGAATTGAACCCGCGAATGGAGGCCGTTAAAATCCTTTACTTGAAGTTGCATTTTTCTCGGCCTCGTGCGATTACCTATGCAAATTCGGTGCACAATAGCCAATCTCCTAAAATATATCCTTATCACCTAATGTAACCTTAACTCTGTTTTCAGTAATTCAATTTTATTCGAAAAACCACGTCTCTTTGTTCTGTAGGTTTGAAATGTAAACCAGATTCACCCTGCAAAAATCGTGGAATTTGTATCGGCGAAACTACTTTTGAAAAGTGTGATTGCCGTCAAGGATATACTGGAGTTTTTTTGTCAATTGAGAGGTATTTCTACTTTGTTGTAACGATTTTAACCAGATCGCTTATAATATGCTTCGATAGAAATACAAATGTCAATCTGCATTATGGATTAGTTGAGAAAATATTGCGAAATTACAGTCAACTGTCTCGGCTATATAAGTATAAGAAATAACACTGTCAACGAGAATATATACAATCTTGATTATCATTGGCTAAAACCCTACAGACAATTCTCGATGTCTTGCCACCTACAAAAATAGGTACGCAACGCGTACATGCGTGGGCGTAATATAGTATATTGTGTCACAGACATACAATAGTAAAGCAATTAATATTGGTATTTACATTCGCTGTAAGTGATTGCAATAATGATTTCAGATGAAGGAAAATCATTACTTTACACATGACTTTGTGGACTGGTGCAGATATATTAACCATCAAAAACTGAACAAACATATTTCTTGTGGTAAAACTATACACCCATTACTGGTACAGCCCATTGTTTATCTGATGTATTGACTGCATACATGTAGTTTTTTATCACTTGGTCTTTCATTAATCATAAACAATGTCAATCATAAACTTTAATATTACAAGGTCCGAATTCACGTTTCGCAAATCGCAAATTGCGAAGCAATTTCGAAAATCACGCAAAATTCAAGAAAAAACGGGAAAATGCTAAGCATAAAACTTAAACATGAGAACAACCTCCTATAAAACCAACTAATTTGTATGAGTTAAATAATAAGAGACGAGTGAAATAAAAAACACCCCCAATTTTTCTGGCGGCGCTTGAAATATACAACGTGGGAAATAGCGAAAGCTTTTCCTGTGATCTTGATAAAGAAATCCAAGGTAATAAAGTTGTAAAGCTGAAATATAAACTGTGTTGTAAGTACGAAAGGAACATCACATCAATCAAAGGGTTTTCTCGCAGCTGAACTGACTCGGTGAAAAAGGACAGTCTCGCCAAGCACATCAACGGAGATCCAGATAAATATGCCGTCGATCTCAACAAGAAAGAAACAATCGGCGCCGCTGCCTTTAACCAGGACATGATTGAAGATACTCCTATCGGACGTGGGTTGACAAATATGGCGCAGCAAGAAAAGGAAACCCTAAAAACCTCGATTTACCACGGCGTACTATCTGTCGAAAAACGTTTATGACTATTAATATTTGTATATAGCATATTTTTCTGTTTATATCTTCTGATCTTGTCACTGCATGTCAGTCTGCATGAGTATGAAATGATTGAAATATGCAGAATGATGTTAATTGCGTCGTTTTGCTTGCCAATTTTTTTGCGAAGCGGTTTTGAGTCCCTAATTCGTACCCTGTCGTTTAAGCGTGCGAATGACATACGCTGCGTTGTATGAGCAGACTTTAGTTTCTAATACTTAGCAGGATAAAGAAGACTTTTAAGTCCTTTTAAGCTTCGTTTACACACACCGATTTGCGTCAGCGATTTGTGTCGCAATGCGAGAAAAATCGGTGTGTGTAACACACCACGCAACACTGATTTATTTCGAATATGCTTCGCCCATGCTCATAGCAATGCCATTGCGACAAAAATCGGTGACGGAAATCGGTGTGTGTAATCGAAGCTTTAGTTTGATACGTCGAATTAATGTCGTGTCTCATCTGACTCTGCGATCGGGGTGATGAAATAAAATATTCGGAAAAAAATGCGAATCTGTTCCGAAGCGTGAATTCGGACCTTGTTGTACAATTAACTGCATAACTTTCCATCTTCATCAAATATTTAAATATATTTCTGGATACCTTCAACATCAATTAATACAGATTTTCCACATGGGTCTGGCACATTGCCATTTATCTCTTGAATGATAATCTTAAATTTTACTACTGCGTTACAGTCAACAAACAATGTTAAATGATAATTCAATTCAGAGTGGGAAATATTTTGTTTTAGAGCACTTGTCAGTGATGAAAAATGGTTAATTGTCTATTATCATAAAATATCGTTCTTTGTCAGTGCCCACAAGCAATTATCTGCTATTAGATCTTTTTTAGATGGGACGAAATGAGAGATTGTACTGCTACCATACGATTGGACATGCCTGTATGATAAAATGCATCAAAGAACTGCTAACCCCAAAACAACTAACCCTAACCCCACCTACTGTAATAGGTTTTCTAACACTAACCAACCTTAATACTAATAAAAGGATCGTCCAGAAGATAATTGCTCGTGGGCACTGACAAAGAACACCCGGGATGTAGTAAAACTCCACCAGCAAAGGAGTCACCATATTGTAAATAATATAAACTTTATCATGAATTGAGATAAATTTTGGCACGTCAGTTAATAATAGCAAAAATATTTTTTAATGGAATTACCTATGCAAGTATAAAGGTTATTTCCAGCACATATGGTATTTAAAAATTGGGAATCCCAAGTTGCAATATCTTTTACTTGAGTATATATTAATGTAGTCAGTTACATAGCTACACATTGTTTACCACCATTGTGTCCAAATTGTCTTGAATACTAAAATCTGCACAAATTGCATCACTTGGATAAATTATACACACTTGGATAAATCATATACAGTAGGTCCTGGCCTATTTAAAAATACACAACGGTATAATAATATAAATATTGGCATTGTATTCCAAATAATACCTTCGAGATGAGAGTTAATATCCTCTTTGCCTTTGGTTTTTGCAATGCTATTGTGGGCACCAATTCGAGCTCTGTATATATCTGATGTATACATGTTTAAAATGTTATTATTATAAGTATTCGCAGGGGCCGAGAAAAATTATAAAAAGTAAAGTTTTAATTACACGCATGTTTTCAAAGTTTCACAACATTTCGACAAGTGAAATTTCACGTTTTCACTCGACGTTTTTAATGGCCTTCAATTACTTTATTATCCCCCTCAACAAAACCATAATACATGATTTTTAATTTTTTATTTCTAAATTTTTATTGGTACGCAGACGTCACTCATAACCAAAATACAAACAACTATTAGTTAAAACTAGTATAGAAACTACAGGACAAATTCTAAGCCGCGGCAGGGATCCATTTCTCACGAAAGGTTTGCATATATACTATATATATATATATATATATATATATATATATATATATATATATATATATATATATATATATATATATATATATATATATATATTATATATATATATATATATATATATATATATATATATATATATATATATATATATATATATATATATAAATGGACGTTTCGGTCAAGATACTATGACCTTCGTCAGCGATATAAAATAGTCTAAAAACTGGAGATGACAGAAATTAAATATTCAAATTTTTTTGAATAAATATTAAAAACAAGTTATGACTTAAGAATAATATTATAAACTGAAGGGAAGGATATATGTTTTATATTAAAATATTTTTTAAAAGAAATATATATATATATATATATCCTACCTACTCCAAAAATATGACTCCAAAACTTGAATTAGAGAAATACAAAAATAACTATATGCAGGGCTAAACATATAATCACACCGAAAATGAAATCAAAGCTACAAGAGTCAATATGGATTTAATTTAATTTATTAAACACTTTTAAAATTATAATAACAATTATACTGTAATTATATTAAATAATTATTAAATAGAATACAATAGTTACTTAGTGTATAAGGTTACTTAATACAAATAAAAACTTAAACAATGTACATCAAGATGTTCACCTCTAGTCCAACTCCTGGAGATCTTTGCTGCATTTGTTCTACTCATCAGTGTATTTTTCAGGAAAGGTACACAATATTGCTGGCCAATGCATACACAATTTTAAATATATAGTAACACCCAATTAGCAGTGAGTTCATTTTCACAACGATTTCACCCCTGCCACCATGTAAAGGGGATATACATAAGCCAGCTCACCTGCTCCAATTTGCTTGGCTCAAAAGTCCTTTATCAATTCATCAATACATTCATCTTCCTTCAAAAAAAGAAAATAATATATAATCAGCTACATGCATCAAGAACTCATTACATATTTAAGAAATGAAACATGGTCACCAGTGTTTTAAAGTGTTAATTAAATGAAGTGAAAAATTTGCTAGCATTTGTTTTGCTTTAACTGACGGCAGGTGCGTACGCTGAAAATGTCAAGTGAATCTGCTGCATAGTCTTCGAGCTATCACTCTCAAAGTTTGGCATGGCTAAATGTTTTTGGTGAAATCTGAAACGCGCGGTTTATTGTCTTGTGACGTATGCAGGTGTACTTACTATGCATAAGAAGAATGGATTTGAACATTAATGATTCACCTGCACACGTCATATACCACATATATTCAATCCCAGTCTTTCCCTATTTTGTAACGTTAAACTACTGTATGCCAATGGACAAACTTTGAGAGTTGATAGCTCGAAGACTCTGTAGCAGATTCACTAGATATTTTCAGTGAACGATCCTGCCGTGCTACTTTGTTCGTTAGAGCAAAAAAATGCTAGCGATTTTTTCACTTCATAGACACTTTAATGCAGTCTGAATCAAATATTACTCAAATTTGCAGCAGAATTGCTTTACTGGTTAATTCCCATTGGTATTGCATAGATGAGAGCAGGGTTTTAGCTAATATCCTTCCTGTAGAAACATACTGTCTATAAGTGACCACAATTTGGTTGTTGTTACAATTTGGTACATAATTAGCATATTACATTGACCAAAACACACAAGACAATGTTAGGGCAATTTCAAATTTCCTTTTCACATGTTTAAAGTGCCTAGTATGAAATGAAAAAATCAATATTCAATAATGTGTTCCCTTCGAAAGTAGGTTTTGAATAATGATGAAATTTGTTTAATTTTTTTTTATTATTCACCGTTGTCTAGTTATAAGCATTTGAAATTTTAGCGTGATGACGTCACAACGTGTACCTGAGAATTATTAAAGTGTTGATATTTCATAAAGTATGACTTGCACAAACATGAAACAGGGTAGCAATGTTGTCCTTTAAGTGCTCGACTCACCACTGATGTTTGTATAGTTACCATGGAAACATGCTAGGTTCCAGACCCTTTTACCCTTATTTCATAAAATGTAATTCTCTTGTTTTCTGGATACTTGCTGTTGACTTTGTTCTGGTTATGTATTTGGCATGACATCCTTAATATGAGAGATGACAGTGTTTGTCTAAACAATGCCTCATACTAAAACTAGAGCAAGTTTTTATTTACTCTTTTCAGGGGCCTGGAGCCAACTTATTAACATGGTGATCACTAAAAGTAGTTTATCACCTAGATTATATTGTGGTAGTTGAAATGCTACTAAGTTTCGTAGTTTTCGTGTAAACACTTCACAAAATATCAAGACTTTAATATTTCTCTAGTACAGCACGTCCACCTTGTGACGTCATCACGCTAAAATTTCAAATGCTTATAACTAGACAACGATGAGTGATAAAGAAATTTTTTTAACAGATTTCGTCATTATTCAAAATCTACTTTCAAAGGAAAGACATAATGGAAACTGGATTTTTTTATTTCATAGGCACTTTAACATCAGTAAATAACCCTGGATATGAGGCTGAGTACAGAGTAATTTGTCACAGGTTCAAATGTAATTTTATAAATAAATATAATAATTTTAGGATCTATTGTGTGGCTGCTTAGGTAGCCCATACCAACTCATATATTATGGATTTATAAGTTGTAACTAATTGAATGGCAAGATGTAATGAGGATATGATTGCCACAATATATAAATACTGTAGTCTGCAACAAGATAAAAATGTAATACAGTATAAAATGTAATGAGAGTCATAGAGTTGTTAACCCTTCTAATATCTAAATGGTAAGATATACATTTATTTGGACACAACTGTCATGTACACAATATGTAAAAATGTAATACACTCCACACAGCGTAAAGCGAAATATATTTATTTTATTTCTTCTGTCATGCATGATGGTGATCCCAGGAACTTATCCCCAAATAAGTCATGTACATGTAACTTGTTTGGCATTAACCTGTTCTCACTGTTGAATTAAGTCTAGAAAATTCTGAAATAAAAATTATATGTTAGTTGCTTTAAATGTAAATTTTAAAAATGTTAAAGACTGCATAATTAATGATGAGTGATTAATTTATGATAAGCATTGTGCATGTTCTATACCTAAAGATTTTATTATAAATAAATTTAACTCTAAAGTTGTTTACGGAGAAGCAAGAAATAAAACACATAGAATCCATAATCCACTACATGCAGGAATTCAGTGGCATTCTTGTAACCAGAACATAAAATTCATATCTTGTTGCCAACATCAAATATCCCACTGAGGGAGTGGTCATTATTTGTAGGGTTTACTGGGTATGGAATATTTTAAAACTGAATTCAAAAATTTTCATGACCCACTCTATCAGCGAATACAATTTTTTGAAGCTTGTCCAAACAAGCATAATTGGTCAATTTAAAACCTTGTTCATTGGCATATCCAATATGAAATATGGAAATACATGTTGTTGTTTTGAAAGTTGCATGGCTGGTGTATTTCCAAACTGGTGAGATAGTCTCGTCATTTTAAAATCCTGTTTCATACAGTACATGAACAGAAATACTATAAGAACATTTATGGTTTTATGTTTATTCTGTCTCACTTAACTCCAGAACTGTGTGTTTTCATAGCCGTAGAAAGGATTGGAGGGCAAAATATTTCATAACCCGACCCAGTATATCCATAAATAATGACCGGTTGCTTATGTGTATCTAACCACTGTGATCTAACTCAATGTGTGGTTACAGTTACCCATGGCATATACAGTATATATATATATATATATATATATATATATATATATATATATATATATATATATATATATTACATTAAAAGACCACAAACCGAACTTTGACAACAACCCGACATCACGCCTCATCAATCCTGCCAAATCCGAGATCGGTATCGTGAGCAAAAAAAATCCTCGAACGAATCAACAATAAAATAGTATCAGCCACCGGTGTTATGCAATGGAGAAACAGTGTCTCAGTCATCGAATGGTTCAAGAACATTAACAACAAATCCTCGCACTCGTTTATCAACTTCGACGTTGTCGATTTCTACCCATCGATAACAGACGAGCTCCTAAACAAGGCCATCACGTTCGCGTCCGAGTATGACGAGATCACAGCGAAGGAAAGGCACATCATAATTCAAGCTAAGAACTCCTTGCTCTTTAGCGAAACCGAAGCTTGGTGCAAGAAGGACAGTAGCTCGAATTTTGATGTGACAATGGGCAGTTTTGACGGTGCGGAAACATGCGAACTGGTGGGATCCTACCTTCTTTCGCAATTACCAACCGCGTACAGAAACGACATTGGCTTGTACCGCGACGATGGCCTCAGCGCGTTCAATGTTTCACCCAGAAAGACCGAAAAGATCAAAAAAGAAATCTGCAAGGTATTCAACGACAACAATCTCAAGCTTACCATCGAAGCTAACAAGAAGTGCGTGAACTTTCTGGACATCACTCTTGATCTCAGGTCCGGCACCTACAAACCGTACACGAAGCCAGGCAATGTCCCTCAGTACGTCAACGTGCAAAGCAACCATCCCCCGTCCATCCTACGTAGAATCCCTGAAACTATTAACCAACGCCTTTCGAGAATTTCATCCGACAAGCAATCGTTCGACGCAAGCACTCGCCCATATCAAGAAGCTTTGAAAAAGAGCGGCCACAACTATAACCTACACTACGATCCACAACCCGCACAAAAAATCCGCCGCAGAAGCCGTAATATCACCTGGTACAACCCTCCTTTCAACTCAAACGTCAAAACCGATATCGGACATAAATTCCTTAAAGCAATCGATGAGTCCTTCCCCATAAACCACCCGCTAAACAAAATATTCAACCGGAACACAATGAAACTAAGTTATAGTTGTATGCCGAATGTCCAGAGCATCATCTCGTCGCACAATAAAACCATTCTACGCAAAGAAGCCAACAAGAACACCGTCACAGAAAGAAATTGTAATTGCCGCGCGAAAGATGCCTGCCCACTGCAAGGAGAATGCCAAACAAAGGCAGTAATCTACCAGGCCGCAGTGACGAACAAAGCCACGAAAGAAGTACAAACCTACGTTGGTCTTACTGAGAACACTTTCAAAACCCGCTACCTTAACCACACCAGCTCTTTCCGTAACAGTACCAAGAGAAACGCAACCGAACTAAGCAAGCACATTTGGAAATTAAAAGACTCTAACACCTCGTATACTATTAACTGGAAAATCATTAAGAAATCACAACCATATTCTAATAAAACCAAACGCTGTAACTTATGCCTGTCCGAAAAATTTATCATCATATGCCACCCCGAACTAAGCTCTCTCAACAAACGGAACGAACTCGTATCCACATGCCGACACCGGAAGAAATTCCTACTACGATAACAATCTCACCACTACATGTAACATGATCAAATTAATTAATTATGCATCTATTGTATATATTCCGTTGCGCTGTCAAAATATTATATCATTTACCTGATGAGTGTGGCAAGCTTAACACTTGCCATACGAAACAGTTCTGTAGTAAATAAAATTTCGATGAAGTAACTTGTGTTTCTCATCTTGTGTTATACCGCTCTGCGTACGCATTGAGCACTCTATCCGTACGATTTTGTATGCGCTAGTTTCTCTCCTCACGATAGTTTATATGTATATAAGTAGAGTGCTGCGTAGACAGTGTTTTGAATATATAGCAAAGTGAAAAGGTGGTAAACTGCCAAGAATTTAGTGACGAGATACTGACGTTTCGAGCGGAGCCCTTCATCAGAGTAAGACGAGATGAAATAAAATAAATAGGACTTATATACATGCCAAAAGGGCGTCATAGGTAGAAAGTAGCCAATCAAATGCACGGGAAATAAACTAACTAATAATTAATGAGATGGGAAAAGTTAAGTCATTTACTATTTTTACAGTCGATCAATATTCAAGGGGATTAGGCGATAATAATAGAAACAAAGACTTGAAAAGGAATGAGCATAAGCTAATAATAAAAAGTTCATAAGCTAATAATAAAAAGTTCGAAGCAAAATAAAATGACAAAAAACTTTTACGAAATTAAATAAAAGAAAAACGTTTGTCAAGACCAAGAGGATGTGTGGTGCCAAGTTTAAAAATGAGACGCTTCTCTTGCCGCTTGCGGCTATCGATGCCACCGGAAATGGCTTAAGTCCTTATACACCGTCATTCCCCATTGTGATGTCCTTGAAGCTCTGAAGTTTTTCTTTGATCAGCGCACTAATTTAGAACCATCCACAACCACGTTACTCCGCTTAGCAGAACTAGTGCTTACCCTTAACAATTTTTCGTTTGATGGTGAACATTATCAACAAATAAATGGTGTTGCGATGGGCACCAAAATGGGTCCAAGCTATGTTAAATTATTTGTTGGTTATGTTGAAAAACAGATCTTTGAACAATACACGGGTCCCTTGCCTGATTTTTTCGGCAGATTTATCGATGACTGTTTAGGAACAGCGTCGTGTTCACGTGTCCTTTTGGAGCAGTTCATCAACTTTGTTGATGATTTTCATCATGCTCTGAAGTTCACGTGGGAAATCAGCGAGACCTCAGTGTCGTTCCTTGATATTTTAATTTCGATTAATGGTTATTCGCTGAAAACGTCGGTCTCGTACAAGCTTACTGACTCCCATAGTTATCTTCTATTTTCATCCTCTCATCCCAACCACAATAAGCAATCCATCCCTTACTCTCAATTCTTGCTCTTCGCCGCTTATATAGCGACGACCAAGATTTCAAGCCAAATCAATAGAAATGAGATCTTTTTTTGTCCAACTTGGTTACCCTACCAACCTTTTAGACCTCGCCGTTCAGAAAGCTTTTCTCGTCCCCCGTTTAGACGCCCTTGAACCATCTTTGGAACGAGTTTCAAACAATAAAATTCCTTTAGTTCTAACATTTCATCCTTTCAATTTTAAAGTTAAAAATATTATTAATCGGAATTTTCACATTTTACAAAATGATCCTGAGACGTCAGCCATTTTCACCGACAACCCTTTGGTATCTTTTCGCCGTAATAAAAACATTCGTGACTCCTTAGTACATAGTGCCCTTAAACAAAATACCTCGGCACCAGCGGGAACATTTTCTTGCGGCCGTTTCCGCTGTAACACATGCGCTTTTCTCAATCCCACTACAGTTATTACTGCCCCCAAATGCGACCACACAATCCGTCATGCTTTTTCATGCACGTCCACCAACATAATTTATTGCATTTCATGCGATAAATGCCCTAAAATCTACATCGGTGAAACTGGGCGACGTCTTTCAGACAGGTTTGCTGAACATCTTCGTTCCGTGAGGATCAATGATGGTGACAAACCTGTAGCCCGCCATTTCAACAGCTCCAACCATTTGGTTTCAGACATTAAAGTCTGTGCTATCCTTCCCATTTCCGGTGGCAACGATAACCGCAAGCGGCAAGAGAAGCGTCTCATTTTTAAACTTGGCACCACACATCCTCTTGGTCTTAACGAACGTTTTTCTTTTATTTAATTTCGTAAAAGTTTTTTGTCATTTTATTTTGCTTCGAACTTTTATTATTAGCTTATGAACTTTTTATTATTAGCTTATGCTCATCGCCTAACCCCTTGAATATTGATCGACTGTAAAAATAGTAAATGACTTAACTTTTCCCATCTCATTAATTGTTAGTTAGTTTATTTCCCGTGCATTTGATTGGCTACTTTCTACCTGTGACACCCTTTTGGCATATATATAAGCCCTAGTTATTTTATTTCATCTCGTCTTACTCTGATGAAGGGCTCCGCTCGAAACGTCAGTATCTCGTCACTAAATTCTTGGCAGTTTACCACCTTTTCACTTTGCTATATATATATATATATATATATATATATATATATATAGATTTTCGCTTACCTCAAAACTGGTCTGCTACAACTTGTTTCATCTGTAAAAGAATCTTCAGGCAGTGACAATATCGAAAGGGATGACCGCTTATTTATAGGCTTTCTGCCGGAAAGTGGGGGCGTATGTGGGGGACAAAGCATGAGGTCATGGCTTTGTTTGCGTTGATTACGCGAAATTTATTACGATGACGACACTGTGAAATTATTTCCGCTCTTTTGTTGAGTAAACTATTCTTATTTTTTTCTTTTAAAATACAAAATTTTTCTTCTAAACATAAATTGCATCGTTTTGATCCTCCTGTGTACGAAATAGAATGTTTTAGAATTTGCCAATTAATACTGAAATCTTTATTGTTTTCTTTCAATGTCCAAATATATTTCGAAAGTTCGGTGTCATTTTCATGCTTTTTATGTTGAAAAGATTTAGTGTGGTTGGCCAATCGCTCTTTGAATGTGGTTGCAGTCATACCAATGTAGTGTTTTATTTCGTTTGTGATGTTTACTGTCACTGTTGCTTTGTATACTATGTCTCTTGTCATGCATTGTTCTTGAAGCGGGCAAATGGTGTTCTCTCTACAACTGCAATTAGTAGCGTCCCTATCCTGCGGTTTGATGTTCCTAGCTATGCGTGCATTGTGCTTAGTGATTATTGACTTAACATTGTTCATGCAGCTGTAACTTACTTTAACTGTATTTCTGTTAAAAATCTTATGGAGCTTGTGGTGCGGAGGGAAATGTTTGTCAATTAGGCTAAGGAAATTACGTCCTATGTTAGTGCTGACACTCTTGCTAAATGGTGGGTTGAACCAAATGATATTGCGTTGCCTATTCCTACGTGGTCGTTGCGGTGTATCATGAGTGTAGCTAAGTTCATGATTAAAGTTGCTGTGCCTTAGCGCGTTCTGATATAAGGGTGCAGATTCCTGAAAAGTTTGCTCATCTGACGAAAGGAGTTTAATGCGTTTGTTAATTGATGCAGGTAGTTGCCTTGTTATGCTTGGTGGATGGTTAGAGTGCATATTTATGTATAGCGGATCGTCATTGGGCTTCCTATAGGGCCTATAGTTTCCATTGTTAAGGTCGAAAGTTACATCTAAAAAGTTTACTATACGTAAATTTGATTCGGCGGTGATTTTTAGGTCAAATTGCTCGAAAATTTTGTGGAGATCTTTTCTTGTTTTGTCTGCTAAACGTGCTGATTTACTTTTTATGATAGCCAAACCGTCATCTCTATATAGGCCGATGCTTTCTTTGCCAAATTTCTTACTTAGGTGGTTTAAAATGAAAAGGCCTACGAGCTCACAAATTTCCGCGCCGTCGAAACTGCCCATGGTAACGTCGAACAAATTCTTGCTATCTTTTTTTATCCATGAAATTCCGCTATTGAAAAGGAGAGATTTTCTAGCGTGTTTTATTATTGAAATGTTGTTTTGAGGTATAGTAGCCAAATTTGAAGCCCAGGACAGAGCTTGGTCCAATAGTTTTTCAGAAATAGATGGATAGAAATCGACAATGTCAAATGAAATGAAACTGTGTCTGTCCTTATCTTTTATATTGCCAAACCACTCAATAACTTGTTTTGTATTTCTCCATTGATTTATTCAGTTTTTGTCTCAAATTAGCTTTGCTTAGTTTTCCGGATTCGCTTTTGGCGGGGTTAATTAATCGACATTTTGGGTTGTTTTCGAAATTTTCTTTGTGGTCTTTTAAAGATATAAATGCTTCGCGTTTTTTCATTTTTTCAATTCTGTCGCCGATTCCTAAATTGTTCGAAATGTCTTTTAGTTCTGAGTCAATTTCATCTATAGAGTCCTCGGATCCATGCTTATATGTTTTTGTGATGTTGTCATGTAAGAGATTGAGGTAAGCGAAAATCTATTATTTGCTCTAACTATATGTTGTTGAGCACTCTTTGCATTTCGTACACCAAAACCTACACGTATATATATATATATATATATATACCTGTATATATGAGACAGTCTTGTCTCAGAATTTTAAAATCCTGTTTCATACATGAACAGAAATACTGTAAGAAAATTAATGATTTCTGTTTATTCTGTCTCACTTAACACCAGAACTTTGTGTTTTTCATACCTGTAGCAGTAGAAAGGATTGGAGGGCAAAATATTTTGTGAGCTGACCCAGTATATCCATAAATAATGACCGGTCCGTCGCTTATGTGTATCTAACTCAATTTGTGGTTACAGTTACCCATGGCATATATTTATATATGGTAAAGGAAAATTTCGAGTGTAGGAATATATACATTTTAAGACCAAACCGGGACCAGTTGCGAAAAATGCAACTTCAAGGCCTTCCGGCTGGAATTGAACCCACAACCCTGAGATGCTATTGCAGTGTCTGACCACTAAGCTACGGAGGCCGTTGCCGAGAGCCTAGTCACGAGTTATGTATATATACTATATAGTGGTGGTATGCTTAAGTTCTGTATATATATAATATATATATATATATATATATATATATATATATATATATATATAAATATATATATATATATATATATATATATATATATACATATATATATATATAGTGGTGGTATCCTTCACCATAAATCCTTAGAACATGTAGTTTAATCAAGTGAAATGCCAAATATTACTTGTAATATACCCAAAATCTTATCCCGGCATTACCACCACTATATATACAGAACTTGTGACTAGGCTCTTGGCATGACGGCCTCCGTAGCTCAGTGGTCAGAGCACTGCACTAGCATCACAGGTTCAATTCCAGCAGGAAGACCTTGAAGTTGCATTTTTCACAACTGGTCCTGGTTTGGTCTTAAAATGTATATATTCCTACACTCAAAATTTTCCTTCATCACTCTCTTTTAACTGCTCAAGTTTTGTTTCATAAATAATGACTCGCGACTTTATCACAGAGAAAATACAGTCACACTTGTGCTAGCCATGAAGTGCTGAGTCAATGAGACTGTAATATATTATAATACTATATAAACTGCATGAAATAACTACAAACTGTGCAATATTTTCTTGATGTCATCTCATTCGTTTTGTAAGAATAAATATACAAAACAGAATTGTATGGACCAGTAGAAGCAGTATGTCTTGCCTGAGAAAAATAAACTTTTCTAGTCATTTAATTTGGTAAAATAAACTGAATTCTGCTTAATATTTGGGAGCAAACCGGCAGACATTTCAAAACAACAATTGTTTTCTTCATGGATTGCGAACTTTGAATGTCGAGAATGATATATAAACAATTTCAAACAATGTTAAGCATAGTAAAGCATTCGTTAAAATCGAATCTGGAAAAAATAACAGCTACATCTACTCACACTGTGATTCAAACCAAAATATTGTGACTCATGCCGAACATACAGGAAAATATAACTCAATTATTAACGTCTGAAATCACTATCCAATCCTTTATTACAATTCGTATGAAAATAAACAATTAAATATGAACAGGGAATAAATAAATGCGCATTATTAAACAGCAGAGGAGGTTGGACAGCAACGCGCATAGGATCACGGTTAGCGGGCTTGTTTTTCCGCGCGGTTGTCATTTGTGCTTGGTCTGTTTCGAAGGTAACATCTCCTGAAGATGGACGCTTTTGATACTCAAGGATGTCAGGCTGGAATTTTTGCTGAAGAGAGCGTGATATTTATTTATTTCGATTCGCCATTAGTAAATTAATTACCTCTATTGTTGCGATTCTGCTTACGAATTCTCTTTCACTATGCGTAGTTCGCCATTTTAAAGTTTGAATGGGCATTTCTGTCAACATTTTAGTTTTCTAAATTCTGTCTGAGAGGCGAATGTGTGTTTATATCGAGCGTTTATATACAGCGAATGTATATAAAACAAGTATGTTATTCAAGTGTGTTATTAAATGTGTGTTATTCAAAGTGAAACAAGTGTATTATTTTTAGTATTTTCAAATTAAATTGTATTCCTAAATAAAAATGGTAGGAAGTATCTGGACTCTAGTACTCTACTATAATTTAAATATATGCACTTGTACATACTCTGGCTTAAAAAAATGTGTTGATCATGAACAAGTATTATGATAGTCTTGTTTATAATTGGTATCTAATCATTGTGGTACATCCCCACCGCAGGTGATTTATATGTCACCGTAGTAATGTACCTGTATTTCTTAATTAAATGTTGCATAAATGCAGTGTATATGCCAAAAGTAATATTAAATGCACTTTATTAATTTGTTTTGAGATTGCATGACCAATGATTAATCACCAATCAATTCTGCAAGCAATACTTGCTCTAATCATGTCCTCTATGTATATATTACTTTGTTAACTTGTTACTCTAAAATCCTCTTTTGAAAATCCTGAAGTGCAGATAATTCCTGCAATGTAAGAGTTGGCACAATAATAGTATGCACTGGGAATTGAACCTAGTAGCCTTCAAGGCTCCAACCATGGCATACTGAAAAGGCCTTAGCTGCCTTATAGCATGAAAAGCATTCCTGAGATAAGAATAACAATTATGTACAATAATTATAGTAGAGCAACATATACAAAATGTTGAACCAATTTTTGTACTTTACTTACCAGTATACCTTTAGAAAGGCAAGCAAAATTATATTATGTTTGGTATAGATCTAGCAGCAAGTTATATTAAACTATAAGCATAACTCATAAGCATAGAAAATAGAAATGGTGTGAGAGGTAGATAATGCATGCAAAGTAGAACTAAAAGTAGAACTAAAAGTAGAACTAAGAAGGAACTTCATGATAAAACCAAACCAAATTTTCCCAAAGATACAGCAGGTCTTCGTTTTGGTATTTTTCCCAGGTGTTTGACAAATTAGTGGAGCATGATCCCTTTTTGTGCCATCAGATATATTAATCTATAAGCCTAGAAAACTATAACCTCAAGAAGCAAAAATTTTTATGTTTACATATCTTCAGATCCTCAAAGACAACCGGATACCATCCCAAAATCCAAATTTAAATATATAATAATAGCCAAATAACAAACTTCACACGTTGAATATTCTTCTAAAACTCAGTTAACATTTACCCTAAAGAATAAAGCTAGGGACTTCCGAAATTCTTAAAAAAAAAATATTTTATAGGTGTAATGTCCCCACAAATACGAGGCGCCATCTCGGTAAAGGCTGAAATAACTGCGACCGATTCAAAGGCGAATAACATGAAAACGGTCGAGGGGTCAAGGGGGGTCGTTCGGATAGAATCAAATATTAGACATTTGTTTAACTCATTATGCAAAAATTAGAGAAATCGAACCATGGGAATTCGAGATTTTTTACTTTGAATATTGTTGACAAACACGGACTCGGGTCATCATGCGGCGACGACACGACCTACATAAATGATCAAAACAAGGTAGAAAAAGACATTTACCTAACAAAATCCTGCAGATATCGATAGCCCAATAATAGTTTAAACAGTATCGCTGCCTTTTAAAAGGAAAATTTGAATAACAATAGTAAAATATTCGGTATTTCTGCATCCAATGCAAATTTTTCAGCCGATCAACTTCGCGCAAACGATGAGAAAATAAAGCAATTTCATTGGTCGAGATATGCACGTGACAGCTGTCCACCCTCCTCTGATTAAACAGCATTATTTAAATAGCTGGTCGCTGACTAAATGATAACACGGT